>JAFEMH010006210.1:0-131711 GCA_022495995.1 Adenophora triphylla var. japonica | reverse complement strand
TTGGGTAGAAACAGTGTTGTCTTGTTCAATTGTGATTGGCGGGATGCTGTGCGAGGTGTTAAGAAGCACGCCATATTTGACCTCGTCGATGTAAAGGACTCGTCCCGGACATAATGGCGACGACGTCTTCATCTTAGCATCTCAAGCACAACAGGTATACATGACTCCCTACCCTCGTTCGCGACCCGACGGATTGTGGGCTGTTTGGATGACCAAGGCTAGGAGCATGATTGACAACCTACCCTCGTCGACAACTACAGAGTCGTCATTAGAAGCACCCTATCAAGAGGATGAAATGCCGGTGCCACCTAACGTTTCATCGGCTAATCATCCATTAGATGATGTCACTCATATTCCTCAAAATGTTGATGAACCCGAGGAGGATATCTTACCAGGGAATTTGCCAACTCCCCGCCTCGTTCAGGTCATCTCGCGCACATTGATATTGATGAATCGGAAGAGGGAAGAGGAAGAGGAAGAGGAAGAGGAAGAGGAAGAGGAAGAGGAACCAGAGTTTGATTCATCGTAGTCCGAAGACGAAGATGAAGAACTCGAGTTTCAGAGTAATTCGGAGTCCGGTGATGATGATGGGGACGAAGATTAATAATAGTTTAAAGTTTAAAATTGTATTGTGAATGCTTTAGATTATTAGAACTTTTAAAGTTTTATATGTATTGTGAATGCTTTAGATTATTAGAACTTTAAAGTTTCATATGTATTGTGAATGCTTTAGATTATTTTTAATATCCGTCGCTTTTATATATATTGTGAATGCTTTAGATTATTAGAACTTTAAAGTTTTATATGTATTGTGAATGCTTTATATTATTAATAGTTTAAAGTTTTATATGTATTGTGAATGCTTTAGATTATTAGAACTTTAAAGTTTTAGATGTATTGTGAATATATTGTTTCCTATTGTTAAAGTTGTATATTTTAATATTTTTACCGTAGTACGAGATGAGTTCTAGTAGAAAGGGGGTAAGAGGACCAAGCCCATTTACACTTTGATTCTTGGGACGCAACCGTCCCGGTCCCGTAGCGATGGTGTTGACCCCTCACTCAGTAGTACTAGCTCCACCTCTGGGGCCGGTACTCGGACTACCGTAGATTACGAGGAGGATATATGTCCTGGATCTCGGCACTTTATGACCAGTAAGTAACTCTTCATTAATTTGATATAAGTTGGTTCCTTTTGGCTTTATATATAATTCATTATTTAAGTTAAAATGTTATTGTATAAATATACTTGGCGGTGGGTAGGTGGATACCCCACCACTGGCACTAAGATTGGGCAATACTGGCGGTCTCGGAAAATGACCGATTTTTGGCCCAACTGGAAAAAATTGCCACAGAGGCGGAAGGAGGATGCGTGGGATGAGTTTAGGGTAATGTGTTAATGGTTTTTATTTAAAACTTAAATGTTAGTTTGTTATTAAAATGTTATAATTAATAATGATTATACTCTTTTAGTTTTGTAATGTTATCATTATATGTTGTCGGCTAAATATTATTGGGATCCGGACATCGGCGAGGCGACGGCTAGATATGTTTTCTTTGAGCGAGGCTCACAAGCCGTTTAAGGATTTTATTTGTAAATACTTTTATCTATCCTTAATTAGTTTAATTAACAATGATTATACTCTTTTAATTTTATAATGTCATCATTATATGTTTACAAGATATTCATATTTTTATAGGTACCACGAAGAGAAATTATTATCTTTGCTCGGCTCGCGGCGGGACGGCGGCCCTTGTGTCCTACTTTTATGACCGTTGAGGTGTTTGCTCAATTTTGCGAATATTGGGGGTCGCTGCGGCGAAGGCGTATCCGAACAGGCCAAGGCCAATAGAGCAGGCTCCTCGGGTCGGCGGCGTTGCATACCGGGGACGCTCACGGTCGCGAGCATCACGACCGCATGGTATGTATGTTAATTTAAATGTAGTAGTGTATGGATGCTTTTAAATAGGTTTATGTACGTATGTTAGCTGGGAGCCAATGTTGATGCTATGAAATCCATAGTTTTAGTGTAAATGTAGTGTATGCATGCTTTTAAATCAGTTTAAATGTTGCATTTATATATACAATTTCAAAGTAATAATCTCGCTTATTTTATTTATAGGAAAGGGAGTATGGTCCGAATATCACTTTTGTGGATGTTTACGCTAGCACCCATATTCGGAATTCTACAGCGCCCGATCAACCTCCGCAATGGGTTGACGATCGATCTGCTACTGCCTTTGTAAGTAAACTACCATTAAATGACTTGATTTTGAATATGTAAATTTATTTATGTACCTTACATTGTGTATATGATTATAATTGTTTGTTTTATTTTTCAGGCTGCATATCAAGCCGCCGTTGTTCCCGATGGAACGCCTCCCGGCGAGCCCGTCCCTTCGTGCACGATGTTTGGCAGGAGGTCACCTCTCGGGGACATCCAAGGAGAGGAGCCCGAGTGTTAGGGATGGGGATTACGGGCGGCAATGCCCGTCGACGTCGACCGGCCGTCGGAGAAATGTTGACCAGCCCATGTTTCATGATCCGAGGGTCGACACTCTGGAGGCTGCGTTGGAGGAGGAGAGACGCGAGCGGGCAAAGCTTGCGGATGCTTTGGCAGTTCAGACGCAGATGCAGGAGGAGAACGATCGACGCCATGCAGAGACTCAGAGACAATTGGCGCTGTTGATGGCTCGTCTCGGCCCGGACTCCCAGGATAATTCCCAGCGTCCCCCAGGTTGATTGCGGACTTTTTTAGACATTGTTGTATTAATTTATACTTGTTTGTAAACATTTGAGACATTTGGTACCCGCGGGAGCCCCTCCCCGCCTCTCCCCCCTCCCCCGCTCCACCCCTCTCCCCCCTCCCCCGCTCCACCCCTCTCCCCCCCCTCTCCCCCCCTCTCCCCCCCTATCCCCCCCTATCCCCCCTCCCCCCCCCTCTCCCCCTCCCGAATTGGTACGGTGGTATTTAGTTTTTATTTGGTACGCTGGTATTTGAATTTTAGTTTTTATAGTTTTAGTTTTAGAAATTGAAATGTTATATCAGGTACAAAAAATTTTGGTTTTTTGATATTTTAAAATATTTTTTTTTAATTTATTTCAGAATCAGCGACGGAATTTTCCGTCAAGTATTTGAAATTATCTTTGAAAGAAAAATTAATTAAATAAATTAATTTCGGCGGAAATTTCCGTCATTGTAATAAAAATTAATTTAATTAAATTAATTTCAGCGACGGAATTTCCGACGCTATAATCATTTAATTTTTATTTAATTTTTGATTTGAGCGGCGGAAAATTCCGTCATGTAATAAAATTTAAATTAAAATTAAATAATTTCAGCGACGGTATTTTCCGCCGGCGAAATAATTTAATTTTAATTTAAATTTTATTACAATGACGGAATTTTCCGCCGTTGAAATTAATTTAATTAAATTAATTTTTATTACGCGACGGAAATTTCCGCGTGAAATGAATATTTAATTAAATTAAATTAATATAGCGGCGGATATTTCCGTCATTTAACCATTAATTCACCGGCGGAATTAAATTCCGTCGGTAAAAGAAAAAATAGCGGCGGAAATTGACCCGCCTGAGCACCGCTGACGGGCCGGGTAGCGGCGGACCACCGACGGAATTTTTCCGTCGCTGATTATTTTTAGCGACGGAATTTTAATTTTAGCGACGGAAATTTCCGTCGCTAAACGACCTTTTTCTGGTAGTGAGTGAAGGTGGACGTAGGAGGAGTGAACTCTGAACCACCTTAAAATTCCTTGTGTTCAATTGGTATTATCACACTACACACACACACATATACACACACATACACTATTCACTTGTCTTTACATTATTTCAAACACTTTTATTCCGCTGCACATTTAACTCTAATCTTTAAAACCAGTTAACCTCTCGACAGCCTATGATTTCACCTCAGCTGTCAAACCTTAACTGCCTAACCTTTAATTTGATCTAAGAAAACAGGACCTTTCAATTGGTATCAGAGCTTGTCTTCACACACAAAAGTCTAACAACTTGTGAAGGATCAACTACCAACCCATCATGCCTCAACCAAGGAGAAATAATGAGAAAGACATTCCCCATATTGATGACTGTGGATCATTTGAAATATATGCATCAAAAATTAAAACATACCTTGATGCCAATAGTATTTGGAATTGGTATGCCCTTGAAAATGAAGTCACATACCCTGTATCTGTTGATACAAATGGTGGACCTAGCAAAGTAAAATCTCCAGAATTCTGGACAGATTCAGAAAGACAGCTAGTCAGTGCCAACCTTAAAGTCAAAAACATACTCCAAAAGAGTGTTAATGACTCTCTTGCTCAAGAAATTGCCAAGGAACCATCTGCAAAGGCTGCTTGGGAACTCATTCATACCAAGTTCCAAAAACACACCAGTGTTAGAACACAAAACCTATACAACCTTCTTAGACAACTTGACAACTTCAAGTTTTACCCTGGTGAGAAAGTAAGTGCTGCAAAACCAAGGTTTGAAGACCTGGTAAGATCCATTGCTGATCATGGTAAAACCTTTGAGAACCAAGATCTGTGTCTCAAAATATACTCCAACCTTCCTCAAGAATATGAGAAGGTAGCTCTACCAATAAGAGAAGGCTCAGAATGGAGCACCATGACTGTTGAACAATACTTTGGTAAGCTTGAAGCTTATGAACTAGAAGGGATGATAAAACTCCAACCAGTTCCTTCCATTTCACAAACCCTTGCCTTAACTGCCCAAGAAACCACTCAAAAACCAATCACCCAACAAGACATTGATTCCATGGTTCTTCTTTCCCTCCAAAAAGTAAACCTTCCCTCAAACAACCTATCTCAAGGAGATCTACCTAGTCTCATATCCATGGCTGTCAGAAATACCTTGAGAGCACATAAGAAGTCCTTTGAGAAAAGCTATAGCCTATCCACCTCGATCAAGAAAACCCTAAAAAGAAAGTTGAATGCTTCAACTGCAAGAAGCTTGGACATTACTCATCCGATTGCCTGAACCAAGGAAACCTAGGGAAAATCGACAGCCTAAGAAGTTCTCATACTCCAAGGAGATTATTCACAGTTCAAGGTGTAACCGCTACAACCGCACAGAGAAGAAAAATGAAAAGAACAAAGAGCAAGTATTGATTGCCGACTCATCTAAGTTTAGTGATGAGGAATGTGACTATAGTGACTCTGAAAGTGAAGGAGAAGAAGCAATGATATGCTTGATGGCCGGAGATGATGAAGACTCGAGACAATGAAGAAGATCTTGAAGCCTTAGTCAGTTGCCGAAGAACTAAAACAGTACCTCAATTTAATACTTTAAATAATGAAGAATTTAAGCAATTAATTAGTACTCTTTTAATACAAATAAAAAGACACCAAACTGGCTTTGCTTCATTGCTCACTGATAATCTATCCCAAAGTAAAACCATTGAAAGCCTTGAAAGAGCCAACCAAGGACTCGAAAGTTCAAAACCTTATGCTTGAAAATGCCAATGAAGAGCCGACAAACATGAATTCTAAACTTCTGGAAACCAACATCAATCTTGAAAAGGAAAATGAATCCTTCGTAAAGAAGTTTGAAACCTGGAACATGCTGGAGAAGCCTTGACCCACTTTAGCTACAACCAAAGACACCCAAGTGACAAATCAGGAATTGGAGCTAACAATCCTACTATGTACACATATACCCCTCTTACTGATGAAAGGGCAATTGACAAGATGGTTCTTGAAAGCATGAACTATGTCAAAGCCCAAGAAAATGTTTATCCTATCCAAACCAAGGAAGATCTCAAGGAAAAAGGAAAAATGGATGAAGCTAGCTCCAGCCACACTTATGTATCAACTCCAGATAGCCCCACTCACACTGATAAAACTCATATAGCCATCCTAAAACAGTCAAAAGGAAAAGGAGAACAAGCAAGCAAAGGTAAATACAAATGGCAAACGAAAGGAATCAAGGAGCAAATGAAGGAGAACCAACCAAGACATGGTGGACAGCAGAGGTCTCCTAGACAACCAAGACATGGTGGACAGCAGAGGTCTCCTAGACAACCAAGACATGGTGGACAGCAGAGGTTTCCTAGATGTACCAAGATATGGTGAATGTAACACTCGAGGTCTCCAAGACAAAGAAAGATTCTATGATCATCACTCATATGCCAAACCTCAAAGACCTAACTGGCCATTCTCTAATGGAAGAAACCATGCCCAACACAATACCTCTCCTAGATCATCTCATAATTCCCCAAGCCATTCTCAGTTTAATAACCAAAATCAATTCTCTTCTCCCAACCAATTTCTTAATCAAACCCAACCTATTGCTCCTACTCCCTATATGCTGCAAATCATGGGATATTATAATGTCCTAAACTAGTACTTTGGAAAGAGAGCAATGAACAAAGCTAGGGTACCAAAGAAATTCTAATCCTTTGGACCCAAAAGAATAAAGGGTACCATAAATGTATTTTTTTGTTTTGTAGGAACCTAGGAAAGGAATATGGTACTTGGACAGTGGATGCAGCAGGCATATGACTTACAACAAGGAGTGGCTACAACAATATGTCCCCAAAAATGGTCCAAATGTAACTTTTGGTGACAATTCTCAAGCCAAAGTCAAAGGATCAGGAAACCTTGTTACTAAAGATATTATTTTCACTAATGTATCTTATGTAGAGGGTCTCAAGCACAAGTTGATTAGCCTTAGTCAGATTTGTGATAAGGGATATCATGTTGTTTGTTCCAAAAACCACTGCACTGTCAAGGATGTCAACAACAAATCAATCCTCACTGGAATAAGAAAAGGCAACCTCTACTGTCTAAACCTAGAAATTTTGGATTCCTCAGATGCCCATTGCCTACTCTCCTTCAGTCAATCTGACATGTCTTGGCTATGGCACAAAAGATTGGCTCACTTAAACCTAAAGAGTATCTCAAAATTATCCAACTCAAACCTAGTAAAAGGCCTACCCAAAATACCCTTCAAAAAGGACAAGTTATGCAAAGCTTGTCAATGTGGAAAACAAAAGAAAACCTCCTTTACTGCCAAAACCAGACTAGATACCTCTAAACCTCTTCAACTTCTTCACATGGACCTTTTTGGACCTATCAGAACTAGATCTCTTGGTGGAAAGAGATACTCTCTTGTTGTAGTTGATGACTACACTAGATTTACTTGGATCATCCTTCTTGAATCCAAAAGAGATACTTTGGAACAACTTGTCAAATTGTTCAATAAAATTCAAAACCAAAAGGGTTTATCCATCATCAAAATTAGATCAGATCATGGTAAGGAATTTGAGAACACTGGTGTTGAAGAATACTGTGATCAAAAATGGATTGAGCACAACTTTTCTGCTCCTAGAACTCCTCAGCAAAATGGAGTTGCAGAAAGAAAGAATAGAACAATTTGTGAGGCAAAGAAGGTCTATGCCGTCGAGCACAACCTTCCTAAATATTTTTGGGGTGAAGCAGTAACCACTGCTGTCTATGTTCAGAACAAGACCCTCATCAACAAGTTTCACTCCAAGACTCCCTATGAACTTTGGAATGGAAGAACACCAACCATTTCATACTTCCATGGCTTTGGAAGTAGATGCTTCATACACAACAATGGGAAAAATAATCTTGACAAATTTGATTCAAAGAGTGATGAAGGAATTTTCCTTGGATACTCCAACACTAGCAAAGCCTATAGGGTTTACAACAAAAGAAGACTTGTTGTAGAGGAATCAATTCATGTAGACTTTGATGAAAATAATGACCAAAGTCACACTGAGCTATGTGATTTTGATGAAGCTGTGGGCAACTCAGATAACCTACCTGAGGTTTCTCCTGTTCATGACCCCTCATGTCTCATTCCTGAAGAAGATTCACCTTCCCTTCCTTATATAGTGCCCAAAGACACAAATAAACAATCAACTTTGCCTGACAGCCATGAATCCTCTCTCAACAGCAAAGGTGCATCTGACAGCCATGATGCATCAACTAACCTTCCTTCATCCAATCATCAAAATCCCCTTGAAGAAGACCCTATCCAACCTGATAACAACTCCTCTCAATCAATTCCTCAACCTGAAATCATTACCCACATTATCCCTCCAAACAAAAACATCTATATAGATCTTCCTATACACAAAATGGACATACCACCTAACATGCCTGTTCTTGACTCTCTAATGAGTGCCTTCATCTCCCAAATTGAACCCAAAAAGATAAATGAAGCTCTCCCAGACTGGATAGAAGCAATGGAGGAAGAATTAGAGCAATTTGAAAGAAATAAAGTTTGGAAGCTTGTTCCTAAGCCAAAGAACCAAACTGTCATTGGAACAAGATGGGTGTTTAGGAATAAAATGAATGAAGAGGGTGTTGTAGTAAGAAACAAAGCTAGACTGGTTGCTCAAGGATACAGACAAGAAGAAGGTATTGACTATGATGAGACTTTTGCACCAGTTGCAAGACTTGAAGCTATAAGGCTATTTCTTGCCTATGCTTCATTTAAGAAGATGAAAGTGTTTCAAATGGATGTTAAGAGTGCATTTCTAAATGGAGTCCTAAATGAAAAGGTGTTTGTATCTCAACCTCCTGGATTTGAGCATCCCAAGTTTCCTGATCATGTATATAAATTGGACAAAGCACTATATGGGCTTAAACAATCACCAAGAGCTTGGTATGACACCCTATCTAGATATCTCCTTGGTAAAGGATTTACCAAGGGCCATATTGATAACACTTTGTTTATCAAAAAATATGGAGATGATCAGGTGCTTATCCAAGTCTATGTTGATGACATCATTTTTGGATCATCAAATGAGGACTTGTGCACTGAATTTGGGAACATTATGAAGGACCAGTTTGAAATGAGCATGATTGGTGAGCTCACTTTCTTCTTGGGTCTTCAATTCAAGCAAATGGAGGAAGGAATATTCATTAACCAAGCTAAATACACAAGGGATATGATCAAAAAGTTTGATATGCTATCTGCTTCACCTGCCAAAACTCCCTTGTCAACCACAACCAAACTTCATGCTGATCCTGATGGCCAAAGTGTAAATCCAACACTTTACAGAAGTTACATTGGATCCCTTCTCTATGTAACAGCTTCAAGACCTGACATTATGTTTAGTGTCTGTCTTTGTGCTAGATTTCGAGGTAAATCCCAAGGAGTCTCATCTCTCTGCTTTGTCAAGAGAATTTTGAGATATCTCAAAGGAACTCCCGATTATGGATTATGGTATCTCTACGAATCCCCATTTTCTTTAATTGGATTCACCGATTCGACTATGCTGGGTGTAACCTAGATAGAAAGTCCACAAGTGGTGGATGCCAATTTATTGGATCTAGAATCATTTCATGGTCAAGTAAAAGCAAACCTCGGTAGCAACCTCAACAGTGAAATTTGAATATATTATTCTTGGTTTGTGTTGTTCACAAATACTTTACCTCAAAAGTCAATTACAAGACTTTGGAATTGAACTGTCCAACATTCCAATCTTTTGTGACAACTCGAAGTACCATTGCCATGACAGAAAACCCCGTCCAACACTCAAAGACAAAGCATATTGAGGTCGGACATCACTTCATCGAGACCATGTTGAAAAAGGAAACATTAGTCTTGCAAAAGTGTGTGCGAGAATAATGTCTCGACATCCTAACAAAGGCTATGGATGAGAAAATATTTGAGATGTTAAGAGCAATGCTAGGCATGATTAATCTAACAAAATAAAAGACTCTTATTCATTAGAATAAACCATTTCCTATGGCTGCTGTCAACAACATTGTCTGACAGCTAACCTTTTTCTCAATTCAAAAGCTTCTTACACATCAAAACCAAACCTCATTTCTACCTTACAGAAATTCAAACACCATAAAAACAAGCCTAAATCCATATTACCAAAAGCTTCATCAACCCTCCTTCTCATCTCAGCAAGCACCTCTGAAAAGCCTTGACATAAGGACTGTCAATCCTGTTTATCCCATAGCCGATCTTGGAAGCAATCATCCCCATATCCTCTATCACTATAAATAATGTCTGGAGGTTGATATGCACTCTCTTTGATATCTCCATATCTCTCCAACCAAACAGGGTGCCTTTCCATAAATGGATCAATAGCAGAGGTTGAGAACTGCAAAGAAGGACAGACCCTCCTTGGCCACCACTCTTCAACTGCATTATAGGGAGGATACTCACTAAGTGGTGAGATAAAGCTGAAGGTACACGAAGAATTTGCACTTGCCTCGTGCAATGATAGCTTGATCAGGCCGAGGACCTTCATCCTCCTCACCATTTAGAGCATTTGGACTCAAACACTTGAGAAATTGAGAAAACAACTTCATATAGACTTTGGAAGGAGAACTTTGCACTCCTGCAAAGTTATCTCCGATTCCCTCAAGAAGCTGTTTGGCTAAGAGTTAGAGAATCCTGGTGGCAGTTTGTGAATTCCTTGACAGCTATGAAATCGGGTTGACCAATTTGTGTGTCAACCTTAATCCTTTCATCAGCTGTCAAGCTTCACTAGCTCTCCCAAGGTATAAACCCTTTCCACCTTGTCCTTAAGCGGCCTACTTGATTCTCCTTCTCTCTCCTTCCTTGACGGCTTAACCTTACCGTCGGATCATTGGTTCCCCCTTCAACTATCTTAGCCTTACCCTTACTTTTTGCTCTCTCTCTCAACCTATTTTCCTCACCTTCCAAAAGTGCTAATCTCTCCTCCTCCCAAAACTTCTTTCTTATCTCTCTCTCCTTCAACTCCTCCTCCTTATTGGGATCATCTTTTAGTATTTGATCCACCTCCCGCTCCAAACCTATATCGGTTTGGAGTCTATATAAGAAACTCTCTCTCAAATCTCTCCTCTCTTGTTTCATCTACTCTTGGACTTTGGAAAACAAGTCTCTTTGCGATCTTAGCCATTTTGCTAGGGTGAACTTTGAAACAAGTCTTCCCATTTGCTATGAATGAAATGGATTTGGTAAATTTCTTCATGCGAACCATTGTCTTTTATAGGCAAATTCGGTTTCGATCAAATTAGTGGCAATGATCATTCAAAATAGACTTGGGTGGTAATTAAGTCGACGGCTATGAATTTAGCTCTTGCCAAATCGAGGAAGTGTTTGGAACTTGCCACTAACAAATATTCATTAATTTCTCTGTTTATTCCCTCTGAAATTTCGTCTTTGTGTACGGAAATAACTCCCTTGATTTGTGGGGAGTTATTGTACATGTAATGAGTAGTGGGACAAAAAATACTATTCATGAACAGTCACTATCTTAAATGCTATCTTTTAACCGTTACACTAACCCACGTATTAGCCGTTCAAACAACCTCAAATTCCCTCCTTTAAACTATCATTTAACCTTGCAAACTAATCCCTCAGTTAACAATCACCATTCTCTCTTCCAAATTCATTCTTTGATTCCCTCTGTTTTTGTCTCATAAACCCTAAAAACTTTCTGTCCTAAGATCAACCATGTCTTACCCAGAAGCCCATGGATACTTCATCAAACCTGAGTTCTATGAGCACAATGTTGGAGCTCTCATCAAAGAACTCTTGGAATCCAATCATCTCTGCAATATGATGGAAGCTCAACCTCCTATTTATGAGAAGCTATGCAAAGAGATTTTTATGAAAGGAGAAAGACAATCAACTGGGGCAATCAAAACCACCATTGAAGGTACTGAAATCAATGTGACCCCCAAGATTGTGTCCAAGGTTTACAACATCCCTATCAAAAGCAATGGTGTTTCAAATCTCTCGGAATAGGAAAGACAACAACACGGAACCATTCTACAAAAGGTTCTTTGACAAACCAAGTGCAATTATCTATTGGTTCAGGACAAACCAATCAAAAAGAAGGACCTTGATTTGTTCAAATCAACCCTAATGGATGTTGTAATCAAAGGGTTTGATGGAAAGCAGTCATCATTTGATCAAATAAGTCCTAATGAATGGAAGCAAGCCCTAAGTTTGATAACCAAAGAAGTAAGCGGAGTGTTGCTTTACTTCACAACTTTCAATTAGCCATATCTCCCTCTCCTTGGAAATACAAGAAACAAAATCCAAGGATGAACAATTTGCATTCATGAGTGGAATTCTCCATCACCTTATTCCAAGGTTGAATCCTCCCTAAAGGATGAGTGGCTTGAGTCCGCATCTCTAGTATCAACCGAAGCTTCAACTTGAGCACCTTCAAGGCGAAGGGTAAGAAGAAATTAGAGCTTGGGGACGGCTACGAGAATTTTGATGAAGCCTCTCAAAGATTGAAAGAGAAAAGCTGAGAAGGATATGAAGATATGGCGGGGATTGGTAAACATGGTGAATGACAAAAGATCCAAGAGAAAGCATGACAAAGGTGTTGTCATAAAAGAAAGAGCTCAAGAGACTTCTCCATCCAAAATCAAAAGAAGAAAAAGCCTAGCCAAGATGAAGAGAAGCTGGAAAGGGAAAGAAGCTTAGTAAAGGAAAGCAAATTCAAGAAGAGATAGGCGTTGAGCAAGAAAGTACTCAAGAAACCGACAAAGGGAAGATGGTAGGCGAGAAGCAAGGCGACGGTGAAGATACTCAGTCAGATCCTGTTTTCAAGGACATTGATAAATATGATGGTGAAGAGGAAGAAATCCCTGATGTTGTGTATGCTGGTGAAGCTCAAGGTGATGAGTTTGATGAAGATATGAGAAGAGTTGTTCTTTGAGTCACTAATGGAAGTAAGGACGGCTAAGGTTGGACGGTCATCGAGGACGGCCATGGAAGCTTCATCTCTGACGGCTAAGGTTGTCTCAAGTCTGAAACCCCATCCAAGGTAACCTCTAAGCCTTCTCTTACTCTCAGTACTTTCTCTAGGAAGAGAAAAACAGATAAAGATGCTCCCCCATCCAAAAAGTTGAAACCAACCACTCCTCAACCCTCCTCATCCAAAGACCAATCTAGTTCACCTCATGACTCTGTGGCTCAAGGCATCCTAAATCTTAATCCCTCTAACATTAGTCCAAATGAGCCAAGTGTTGAAAAAGCTAGGGGGAATAGCTCTAGCTACGAAAAGGATGAGCCTCGTTAGGGGGAATAAAAGTCCTATGTCTCCCATTCGACGGACTATCCCTCTCTCCGGTCAAGAATCTCCCTACGATAGTCCCTCGAGATCCTTCCCCCATCCACGAAAACATTTTCAAAGCATGCGAAGGACTTTCCTTAGAGGATCCCAAGCATGTCCCTGTTGTTACCTATTACTTGAGACAAGTGCTAACTGAGGAAGAAACTCAAAAAGCCTTGAAACTTATCAAAAATAGAGATTTGTCCAAGAAAGCAAGCATTCCTACACCTGAACCCATTCCTGAACCTGAACCTCAATCCAAGTTTGTTGAATCTGTTCAAATTCAAGAACCTCATGTTGTTACCCAAGATACTGAGCCCCAACCTGATCTTGAACCAGAACCTCAGCCTGATCAAGAATCTCAATTTAAACCTAGTGAGCCTGATCAAAACCAAGAAACTGTTGATCCCTCCCTTGAATCTGAAATCCTTCCTACTTGTGAACCTTGGATTTTGGATTGTGAAATTGACTTTTCCTTCCCCTCTATCATGGCTGCCCACCAAAGATTGAAGGATATTTCTCATTTTCCTGAAGTTGCTAATCCTCACCTAGTCTCCAATCCTTGGCTGTTAAGCAAAAATTCAATTATGATTCATGCAAGGAATAGATGTGGCCTTATAATGTTTACCCATGAGGAATGGAAAAAGTACAGAATAGCTCTCCCCAACTCTTTCTTTCACAAGGCTCCCTTGCTACCAAATTTCATGGATATTACTACTATAATTGATTGGGAAATTTTGTTCTCCCAACTTCTCTCTTCAGATATCAATGAATGCATTTATATGCCTTCATCCCTGGTGTATGCCCTATGTATTGAGCTTGCCAAAGAAATGTATTGGAGGATTTGCCTCAATTAATCCATCATCATGGCTGTCATTGCAAAACCAAGTCTGACAGCTATGTTTCCCCCTTCATCTCCAGTACCCTCTTCCTTCATCCCCCTAAACACAAGATCTCTCCAATCAAAACTTCCTCCAAACTTTAATCCTTCCACTTTTGTACCCCCATATCATGTGACCATCACAGACATGCAAAGGTTTACAAGGTCAATGATAACCAAGATGAGACACACTTTGGAAGTCTCAACTGTGTCAAAATCTGAAAGGAAGGCCTCCAAAGGAAAGGCCATTGAATCTGATGAAGAAGCTGTGAACCTGGGAAAAAGAGCCTCTGGTGCTGCTCCAAATGTGATTGTGTCAAGTGATGATGAAGATAGTGCTCCTGTGATGAAACAGCATCAACTCTCAACCTCTCTTGTTCTCACTTTGTCTCAGGCGATCCACCTCTACATCAAACCCAACAACCCATTTCTCTTCAATCAAATCCATTCTTTTCTAACTTATTTGCAGGAATAAGGGGTCAAAGCTCAAAACCAAAGAAGGCTCCTGAACATACCAAAAGTGACGAATTGGGCCAAACGAGTAAAGCCCAATCACAGATAGCGTTGGCACCCACATTCTCAATGAAACTAATCCAATCAGAACAAGGCCCAAGGCCCATCTCACACATCAGTCGACTAAGCCCATGGCCCGACTTACAGGTCCCGACCTAACTTAGTCCGACCTCATGATCCATGTTACTATTCGGGTACGAACCATGCTCTACCCGACAGTCAGGTCGACCATTCCACGAGTGGCGACCTCGACCTAAATCAGCAAGTGACGACCTGACACTTGCCGGCTTATTTGGTCAATCAATGCTCACAACTACATCCCTACAAATCAGGGACCGTTATAGACACGTGCCCATGACCAAGTAACCGTCGCTATAATCTCGGAGGACATGCTGCCTCCCCAAAAATACATCACTCTTGCCTATAAATACTTCATCACTACCAAACGGTGAAAGGTAACTGCCATTTTGTATTCTGAGTTCATTATTCAATACATTTTGAGCTATATACAACTGTGATCTTACTCTCACGCCCGAGCGTCTTCGCCGGAGACACATCCGGCTAGTCGTGGGTTCTGTTTTCAGGTCAAGAAGCCAGGTGATCAGTCCTGCCACGTGGAGGAAGATTGATAAGCACATTTCCTGCAGCATCAGTTTGGTTCCATTGCCGGGAAACGTGCTTCAACTTGACCTCGAAAATTTTTAACAACTTGCAACAATGGTGACCTCAGAAGGACACGTATCCGAGGCATCACTTGGGCACGATGAAGTGAACAACAACAACAATGCAAACGTTGGAAATGCAGATTTGCCTCCTCCTCCCCCTCCTCAACGACATCATGCTAGGGCGACACGCTCAGCGGCGTGGGCGATGGCGAGGATTGCCGAGATGCAAGGAGAGAAAAGCGTCCTATGGAAGGACAAGGAGCTCCGCCTCACCCAAAACGTCTGGCCCAGGCGAGGTTAATGTGGGAAGCGGGGCGAGTCCCTCCACTAATCCCATGAGCAAGAAAGAAATGATCTTTGGAGCGAGCCCGGATTACAGGCGACTTAATAGCCGTGGAGGAGCGAAGCGGCCGACATACGCTGCGAGAGAGTGGCACCCGCTCGGGTTTCCAATGGGCGACGAGGCCGGAGTGCTAGGCCAAATGAAGGTATGGGACGAATGGCGAGGACGAGAATGGTACGTCGAGCTCCCACTATAGTTCATGTGCACGAGTAATGATTTAAGAGCTAGCCTTAACGAAACGAGAGAGCGAGGAGGCTCAATCGGTTTGAGGACTCGGTTAACGGCCAATAGAAACAGACATGTTTCCCCGGCCCACACGAGAGATCGGGGTCTCAAAGAGACGAGAAATGGGCATAGGTCGCTGTGAGAGGGGAAAGGCGCAGTCGCCACATGGAGATCACGGGCGCAGGTCGCCGTCTGGCTGGCGAGAGGCGCAGTCGCCTCAAAGAAGTAGCAGACATAGATCTCCAATAAGATCGAAAGGACCAATTCTCGCGGGGACGAAGGAGTAGGCGGTGACTCCCCCGAAGTGAAGGCCGAGAGGTCAATCTTTGCTCCCCCTCCCGGGAGATGAGAGACCCGATGCCGAGAGAATGGTTGATGATGAAAAAGAAATTTGAAGCAATGGGAGGAGGAGAAGAAAAAGAGACGGGAAAGGTTGAACGAATTGACTTTGCTCTTCGACCTTTTTCCAAAGAAATCGAGATAGTCGACCTCCTCCTACTTTCGGGTTGCCTCTTACGGAGAAGTACTGGGTCAACAAATGCCGGGAGCCACATATCCCATCTGGAAGCCACTATGTGTTTTGTCGCCAATGAGGATGACAACATGTGCAAAGCTCTCCTAAGCACACTTCTTGGGGCGGCCTTAACTTGGTTCAATGGTTTGTTCTTGGTAGTATCACCACATGGGCATCCTTGAGAACAAAATTCTTAGATCGCTTCTCGGCGGGGAGCTCGAAAGATAACCGTCAGCGATCCGAATAACTTGGTGCGGGGTAAGAATGAAAGCTCGATGAGTTATTTCACCAAGTTCAAAGAGATGGTTGATAAAATAGAGGAAGACCTCACGAGACAGGAGGTAATCAATTGCTTCAGTGGTATTTCCTCGAAGACATGGACTACGAGCTCACGGTCCGAACGGTCACAACTCGACGGGAGTTGTTTGAAAAAGGTGTATAATGTCGCTACGGCGAGGAGAGGAAAGAAAAGAAGAACGGTAAGAGCCCCAAGGTTGAAGTCGGCGACGATAAAAAGGACTCCAACAAGAATGGGGGAACAATAAAAATGGAAAGAACGAGAACTAGGGCGACGAGAGAAGGTGCCCGAAGCTTTCACTCCTCACGGTGAGTCGAACGGAGATTTTGAACTTTGTTGGCTGGCTCCTCCGAGTCCCAATGAATCCAGGCAACAAGTTTAGGAGGGACAACGGCAAATGCTGCGACTACCACAAAGGCTTTGGTCATCTCACGAGAGGATTGCTTGGGATTAAAGCGTATTATCCGAGAGAATGGTCGACCGGGGAGACTCGAAGCTTATGTGAAGAGACCTCAAGCAGGGGAGGTGAGCGGCCGACGGGTGGACAACAAGGACCTAGGCGGCCTAGGCGAACACAGGGGTCATCGCGAACAAGCGAGCAACACGGCCATCAAGCACAAGATATTCCGGCTCAATAAGGCCCCACATGTGCCTCCCGGGAGAGAAGTAAGAGATGAGGCTATTAGCTTCTACCCCACGAATTGGCAACAAATATGGCGGCTAGGGAGCAAGTTCTCGTCATCCCAGTCTCATTGATGGATGTACGACGAGCGGACTCTTAGTCGACACGGGGGCTGCAAGGATATTTTGTTTTACAAAACTTTCAAGGAGATGGGTCTTAATGATGAGCAGTTGGAGAGATATGATGGCGAGGTTGGAGGGCTTCACCAACCACCGAGTTGATGCTAAAGGCCGAGATAGTGCTCGACGTCGACCTAGGCCGGCACCCCCTCGGGATTGTCTCGAAGGTACAATTTATCGTAATTGATGTAAATAGTGACTATGCCGCCATACTTGGAATTCTGGACGGAGTCGCTCTTGGAATGGTAGCATCGATTCCTCACCGGCGAGTAAAGTTCCCCACACCTGTGGAGTGGGTTGCGTCTGAGCACGGCTCGTGCTTATACGGATCATGTTACGAGAGAAAGAAAGAAAAGGGAGCTGGAGATTGAGGCTGGCGATGGTTACTTGAAGGCTGTCTCGATCGATCACCAAAACTACCCGATTGTCAACAATCACCGACGTGGTAGAGTCGACCTATCGCTCAAATGACGAGGTCATGCTTGAGTCGACACGTCACTCTAACACCACCGAGGTCGATTCGATGTAGTTATGGTCGATCAAGTCGTCATAGGTGACCTATGCCTCCCGGATAGACAATAACTCGGGGGCCCCTACCAACAAGGTTGCGGACAAGCTTGATGATATGATAGGCGAGGAGGCTCCACACTTGGGAGGCGAGGAAAGACAAAAGGTCGGGGAGATCATAGTGGAGACTCTACAATTCGAGAGATGGACCGAGCTAGAAGGCGTGGATGAGCTAGAGTCGTGTAATCACCAACCCTTCTTACCCCGATCAAAAAATTGATTGGGAAGCGGCTATCGGTTGAGGAGCGAGCAGAAATCATCGAGCTACTCAAAGAAAGCAGTGATGTCTTCGCATGGAGAGTAGAGGACATGAGGGGAATCAAGGAGGAGGTCGCTGTTCATCGGCTCGAAGTCAACCCGACCATTAAGCCTAGACCCTTAAATTGAGAAGCTTTGCTCGCGACAAGGAGGAAGCTATAAAAACTGAGGTACAAAAACTTTTGAGTGCAGGTATAATCAAAGAGGCCACTCATACAACGTGGTTGGCCAACGTGGTCATGGTGAAGAAATCGAATGGCAAGTGGCGGATGTGTGTCGACTTCACTACTCTCAATCTAGCTTGCCCAAAGGATAGCTATCCTCTTCCTAGAATTGACAAGCTTGTTGATTCCATTGCTTGGTCACTCTACTCTCGGTTTCTGTATGCTTACTCGGGATACCACCGGATAAAGATGCACGAGGATGACATAGTGAAGACGGCATTTCGAGGATTTGGAGGCATCTCTTGCTACAATATGATGCCTTTTGGATTGAAGAATGCGGGAGCTACATATCGAGAGGATGGTGAACAAAGTCTTTGCCTCACGATTGGTCGAAATATGGAGGCCTACGTCGACGACATGGTCATTAAAACTAAGGCCGGGAGTCACGTGGTCGACTTAAAGGAGACATTCGCCAATTTACGAGCAAACGACATGAAGCTCAACCCAGGTAAATGTGTGTTTGGAGTGGCGGTGGCAAGTTCTTGGGATTCATGGTATCTCGAAAGGGGCATAGAAGCTAATCCGAGAGAAGATAAAGGCTTTAGTCGACATGAAGGCTCCTACCACTATCAAAGAGATGCGGCGACTTAATGGAAGGGTAGCAGCTCTTGGTCGCTTCATATCAAAGTCGGCGAAAGGTCTCTCCCTTCTTCAAAGCATTGAGGGGACGAAAAGCTTTGAATGGACGACCGAATGTCATTCGTCGTTCCAACAATTGAAGGATTATCTTGCTACTCCACCTCTGCTCATTGCTTGATGATGGTGAGACTTTATTTGTGTATCTATACGTAGGAGACAAGTCGATTCTTTGCGGTATTGATTAGAGAGGATGAAGGGCTTCGAAGCACATGTGTACTATATCGGCAAAGCTTTATCGGATGTGGAAGCGGGTATTACAACGGCGAGAAAGTTGCTTATGCTCTAGTCGTAGCTTCAAGAAAGTTACGAGCTTATTTTCAGCTCATCCAATCGTGGTTCTTACCAATGCTCCCTTAAGAAAAATCTTGCACAAGCAGGAGAGTTCGGGTCGACTACTCAATTGGTCAATTGCCCTCATTGAATTTGACATTGAGTATCGACCTCGAAAGGCGTTGAAAGCTCAAGCTTCTGGCTGACTTCTTGGTCGAGCTTACATTCACCAAGGAAGATGACGAGCGGCGAGCTCCAAAGAAAAGGGCAAAGGGAAAGAGCCGAGTCACAAGTCACCATCACTCTACCCGTCGATTGTTGGAAGGTCTATTCGGACGGGTCAGCAACCAAAAATGTCGGTGGAG
The DNA here is from genome assembly GCA_022495995.1 of Adenophora triphylla var. japonica. Classification (NCBI taxonomy): domain Eukaryota; kingdom Viridiplantae; phylum Streptophyta; class Magnoliopsida; order Asterales; family Campanulaceae; genus Adenophora; species Adenophora triphylla. Next base: position 112,052 of record JAFEMH010006210.1, on the reverse strand, counting down.
CCGGAATTGTCTTGGTCGAGCCGTAGTCCTGGGACTGTTTACGAGGAATCGCTAAGGTTCAAATTTGACGCTTCCAACAACCAAGCCGAATATGAGGCCTTGATTGCGGCTATTGAGTACGCCAAATGCTTCGGAGCAACTAAGATCATGGCCTCTTGTGACTCACAATTGATAGTCAACCAGGTCGAGGCGAGTACGAAGTGCTTAGTTCTACTCTCATCAAATCTGCGACCTGGTGAAGGAGCTAATAAAGGACTTAGAATTTGCAGGAGATTCAAAGAATTGGAAGAGAAGATAACGAGTGGTGATCTCCTCTCGAAACTTGCTACTTCGGATGAGCCACATGACGAGCCCATCTCCTTCCTCGAAAATCCAGCTTATGAGAGGGTAAAAATTCAGTGCATAGATGATCCCTCAAGAAATTGGACTCAGGAGAGGTGTTGGATCGAAGAAATGAAGGCATATTTAGAGAATGGAGAGCCCGGATGACGAGAAGAAGGCTCGGGCTATCAAAAAGAAAGCTCCAAGGTATGTCATTCAAGGAGGCGACCTATTCGGAAGATCCTATACTCGACCATTATTAAAGTGCATCCACCTCAAGAGGTCGCCACATTGATACATGAAGTGCATAGTGGAATTTGCGGTGGACACCGGGGGCGGGACCACTGGCGACAAGTTAATCACTTTGGGATATTCTTGGCCACACATGAGAGGCGACACCCACAACTTTGTTCAGCAATGTGATCAATGCCAAAGGTTTGCCAACTTACCTCATGTGCCAACAACGGAAGCGAGACTCACTGTGATCGCGGCTTGGCCATTTGACATGTGGGGCGTCGACCTAATTGGACCCTTCCCTCCCGCCCGAGGAAACTGCAAGTATGTGATAGTGGCCATAGATTACTTCACCAAATGGGTTGAGGCCAAACCACTAGCTCGCATCACAGAGGAGAATGCTATCAACTTCATACACGACTTCATTTGGTGTCGGTTTGGTTTTCCTCGAGCTATAGTGTCGACAATGGGTTCTGGTTCTCCCGAGACTTTCGAAACGAGAGATGAAGCGAGTGGGAATCAAACATTGGAAATCCTCTGTCGCCTATCCTCAAGGAAATGGGCAAGTGAAGCGGCAAATAAACTTGTTCTATCTTCGCTCAAGGCTGGACTCGTAGGTCGACGAAACAATTGGTTGGACGAACTCCCCCTTGCTCTCTGGGCGGTTCGTACAACCACTCGAGCCTACGGGAAACCCCTTTTGCTCTCACATATGGGTCGAGGCCATGGCACCTGCTGAGCTCAGATTCCCTACGGCTAGAGTGACCTTCTTTGATCAAGAGCAGAATGACACCAACAGGTTGATCGACTTGGATCTGATCGACGAAAAGCGAGAAACAGTCTACCTCCGAATGGTCAATTACAAGCAGCGGACTAAAAGTTATCACGACAAGAAGGTCAAAGCAAGGTCTTTCCAAGTTGGAGATTATGTATTGAGAAAGATTGAGGCAACGGGTAGAAGGACCCAGCAGAACAAGCTATCTCCTAACTGGGAAGGTCCCTATGTGGTCACTCGAGTCGTCAAAGAAGGAACCTACATGATAGCTCATCCCGGAGGTGACGAGTTGAAACATCCTTGGCATGCTACTCACCTCATCAAATACAACTTCTAGTTTCAATTTCAAAGTTCAAGTTTATGTTAAAGCTAGTTTCGAATTGATGTAAAGCGTGATTCCCACTTCAATGAAAAGAGCAGTTTATTCGATCAAACATAGTGTTACATTAATATCAACAAGCTCGACTCTTAGTCAGCTTCGTTCCAACAAAGCTCGATTCTTAATCAGCTTTGATTACTTAACAAGTCCGACTCTTAGTCGACTTTGTTCTAATGAGCTCGACTCTTAGTCAGTTCATCTTAGCTCGACTCTTAGTCAGCTTTACCCTAATAGGCTCGACTCTTAGTCAGCTTCGTTCTAACAAGCTCGATTCTAAATCAGCTTTGTTCACTTAACAAGTCCGATTCTTAGTCGACTTCGTTTTAATAAACTCGATCCTTGGTCAGTTTGTTAGATTTAGCTCGACCCTAGGTCGGCTACAATAATAATAACAGGTTCGACTCATGGTCAATCTTGTTCAAAGGAAAAAGTTAACCAAGTACGAGAATCGACTAAATCAACAAGATTAGGTCGCCCAGGCTTAAGTTGACTCATTTACCCTATCTATATCTAGCTCGACACTTATTTCAACAAGCATACAACATTCATGAATCAAAAGTCAGCTAAGATTGGATGTAATAAGTCTCCCAAAAGCGGGCCAAGACTTAAGAAAAATAAACTTACAAAAATATTTTGCCTCCCAAAAAACTGGGCCAAGGCATTTGAATAATGTTAAAGCAAAAAACAAAAAATTGTTTGGAACTTGTTCATTACAAACCCAACAAAACAATTCAGGAGTCCCGCCAACATCGGCAGTCGTCAATAGCAGCTCGACCCTCTTCCTCTCCTTGTTGCTTTGAGGGTCCAAAGGTTTACCCGACTACGAATAAATTTGTTCATCTATCAGTCTCCATGGCTTCAAAGATCGTCAAGCTCCGCCAAAACCACATCAAAATTTCTATCAAGGACAGGGGAGCCTCCCACTTTTCACAATGATCTTCTTCATCTTCTGGGCAATGAAGGCCAAGTCGTTCTCAAGATAGGGAACAAGCGAATGACCTTGGCGAGCCGCCATGTCATCTCGGGACTCGTAAAACCAACGAGCTAATTGCTCGATGGTAACTGTAGATGAAGGATCCACCAGTGCACGACGGGCCATGTGCCTCTTCCCAACCTCGAGAAAGTCTTGGGCCTTGGCCACTATGGCATTATAAAACTCATCCCCTTCCTTGAACTTCTCCACAGCATCAGGGCCAGCCTTCTTCAGAGCCTCCTTCCACTTAGCTCGAGCTGAGTTATGCTCCTCGTTAAGCTCCTTCAAGAAAGAATCTTTATCAGCAAGAAGTTTGGTGACGGTGGCAAGCTCAACCTTAGTCCTCTCATGAGCAAGGCGCTCCGCATCAATCTCTGAAGTCACTTCTTTAAGCTTGGACTCAGATGCTTCAAGGTCGGCTAGAGCTTTGGTCTTCACCGCCTCATTGGCTTCATAAGAGTTGTCCAAATCATTGTACAGCTCCTTCAGATCCGCAAGCTCTTTAGCCTTTTTGGAATAGTCCTGAAGGGCTTGTCTCTCCCTTTCAATTGAGGCCCTCCAAGAGCTTTTGGCCTGCTCAATCATGGTCAGATTCTGCATGCCAAAGAGAACAAAGAAGTGTTAGCTCGAGACTTCAGTTGGTCGAGTAAAAGAATAAACGACTAAAATAAAAATGAAAGAGAAAATGACAAGTTACCTCACTATGAGCCATTCCAGAGCGAGCAGAAAATTCCTCGGGTAATCCCTTATCAAGAAATGGGTTAGGAGATCGACATCTATTGCCCTCCTAACAATCACTTGGCCCAGGCTCATGTCGGGATAGCGACGGCTCAAGCTGTTAAACCCTTCCAGTGGAGGAACATCACTCAGCCTCTTCATCTTTTCATCCAGAGACTCCTTACTGGGAGGAATGAAGGCTGGTGGAGGCAATTGGGTCGAGGACACAGACTTGCCCTTCTCAGATCGGGACCTCTTCTTTGAGCTTATAGGACGATCGTCCTCTTCTTCCATATCATCTTCATCAACGTTGACGACCAATAAAGGGCTAGCCCCCATCATCCCAGCTCCAGAGGTCTCCATATTGGCGTCTTGATTTGGGTCGGAGCTCAGACTTGCCCTTACTGACCTATGGGAATCACCACCTCCTTCATTGGCATCATTAGATTGGGTGCCGCTTTGCAGAGGGTCTTCCTGCTCAACCTCTTCCATCGGGATCATTCCAGCAACATCCTTCGGAAGTAAATTATTCCTAGCAGCAGCTTCTCTCTCCCTGCTCGCCTTAGCATTGGCAGCCCCATGAGCCCTCTTGGCTTTCCTCTTGTCAGAAACTCCAACAATGCGCACCATATTTGCTTCTTGTTCGGGAGTTAAAACTGCACGACATCAAAACAGTCCTACGAGTAAATCATTGACGAGGTAATTGATACAATTCAAAGCAGTTCTATGTACGAATTGAATAACTCTACATACGAGCAGGCAATTTGATAAAGAGTTGCAACTCGAAATAGTTCTATGTACGAGCTAACTAAGTTCTACATACGAGCAGGCAATTTGATAAAGAGTTGCAACTCGAAATAGTTCTATGAACGAGCTAACTAAGTTCTACATACGAGCAGACAACGGACGATCTAAGAGTTGTATATGCAGCTAAAAACAACGCTATGTGCCAATGATAAGCTACTTATGCAAGTTAACAATGGACGAGCTAATGAATGCAGGCCAAGTAAATCCTTACCACCAACATGCTCTCCGCGGTCTTTGCAGTAATTTTCATTCTTCTGACAAAATTGACAGTTCTCCTTCAACCTACCCAAGGAATGAGTAACCCAGTCCGGGTATACCTGGCCTCTCAATACAGGAACAAGGGGTTCTACCACTCCATCCCCAGGCATCATCCCAGCTTGGATGTAGTTATACTTGGTTGTCCCTAACACCTCCCAGCTAATGGGCCTCTTCGCGACCAACGCACACAACTTCCTATACAAGGTCTGGTGCCATGGAGGCTCCCAGTAGTTTTCCTCGTCAATAGTGTCTGACTCACTACCTGGCAAGGGGAACTCCCATCCCAGCCTACTCTCTACAAGTACCACATAGGAATTCCAGCTGCTATGTTTGTTGGGAAGGTTGGCGAATAATTTTGGAGAATTGGGTTTGGAAGGGGTACTAATCCCCAATACGCCTTGTCGAGCTTTGGAGCAAAAATTCTTTGAAGACTCTCATGCAAGGTTCATGGCCTAGAAACTGCATACCATGGCAAAGCACACTAGTACTGCAGCAGAGTGTTGGCCCCAGTGAAGAGGAAGAGCATCCGTATGCACTCCGAGAAACTCGTTGATGAAAGGATCTAAGGGCAACCTCAACCCCGCCTCAAACCGTCCATAAAAGAAGGCCACCCTAGTGGCATCAAGTGAAGCCGAGTACGGAACTTGGCCATAAAGTCCGCCTTGCTAAGGATGGTTATCCTATAATCCACTCTACTTACTCCACAGAAATCATAAATCATGTTGTATCGGGACTCCATATTTTTCTTCCCTCGAAGAGGCCTACTGGGTATATATCCTCTCTCGTTCTTCCCCGGTACAACAGAGGAACCAAATGCATTCACAATTCGGGGGCCAGAGGAGGTCGAAGCAGCATTTCCTTCTTGAGTTGTCATATCTGTACAAGAAGAAGGAGAAACAGGGGAGTCAGTCCTATGATCACATTCAGTCGACCTACCTAAGGGCGACCTAAACTCCCCTGGGAAACCTATCCTATTTCTAAGGAAGGAGGGCTTATGGACGTCCCTAACATAAAACAGGGTGATATGGTCAAGCAATTCATGGAACAGATGAAAAGTGACAACATTTGAGTCGTCAATCACCACATTCTCAAGTTCTCCTACAATGGGTAGCCCTATCTCAGTGTAATTCAATCCCCAACTAGTCAAAGTGGAGGCACACTCATCTAAGGACATCTCTCTCCACTCACCGTTCACATTCTTACATGCCCTACGATTAATAGTACAGTAGCCATACCAAGCTCCTGGTTCACTACTAAAGGTTCTAGCCATGGCGGAATTAAGCACCAAGCAGAAATTAAAGTCCTAAAACAAAAATACAAGGGAAATACCTCAATTGATTGAAGAAAGGAAGTTCGTTGCTGGAGCCGAAAGCTGAATTTAAATCTTGCTGAAATCCCTTGATTATCGCCGGAGAAGAAGAAGTTCTAGAGCAGTAAAAGTTCTAAACGAAGAGGGGTTTCTCTATTTATATTTTCCTAAATTTGGAAGGGGAAAAGAAAATCAAAATTAATTTTCCAAAATTAAAAGCTGAAGCGGTTTCCGAGAAGGAGTTCCAAGAGTCAGAATTGCAATCATTACTAAAACTGGCGCTCCTTCATCTCCAACCGTCCGTCACCAACGATCAGGATGTTGCCACGTCATCATGGTCGACCTACTTCAAAGACTAGTATCGAGCTTCGAGTAAAGCAATTTTTGGCAAAGAAATCTTCTTAACTTCCAAGTCGACGAAGTCAACTCGAAAGTTGGGGGCCACTGAACATACCAAAAGTGACGAATTGGGCCAAACGAGTAAAGCCCAATCACAGATAGCGTTGGCACCCACATTCTCATTGACACTAATCCAATCAGAACAAGGCCCAAGGCCCATCTCACACATCGCCGACTAAGCCCATGGCCCGAGCTTACAGGTCCCGACCTAACTTAGTCCGACCTCATGATCCATGTTACTATTCGGGTACGAACCATGCTCTACTCGACAATGTCGACCATTCCACGAGTGGCGACCTCGACCTAAATCAGCAAGTGACGACCTGACACTTGCCGGCTTATTTGGTCAATCAATGCTCACAACTACATCCCTACAAATCAGGGACCGTTATAGACACGTGCCCATGACCAAGTAACCGTCGCTATAATCTCTGAGGACATCTTTTGCCTCCCCAAAAATACATCACTCTTGCCTATAAATACTTCATCACTACCAAACGGTGAAAGGTAACCGCCATTTTGTATTCGAGTTCATTATTCAATACATTTTGAGCTATATACAACTGTGATCTTACTCTCACGCCCGAGCGTCTTCGCCGGAGACACATCCGGCTAGTCGTGGGTTCTGTTTTCAGGTCAAGAAGCCAGGTGATCAGTCCTGCCACGTGGAGGAAGATTGATAAGCACATTTCCTGCAGCATCAGCTCCCTTATGGGGTACCATGAGATTAAGAAAAGATGAAGAGCCTTTGCCCAAAGCTGTTCTCAAGGAAAGGCAAAACCAAACCTTCACCTATGATGATGAAATGAGCTGGGAATGGAACAATGAGATGTACTACAGAGGTGTTGAGGACAAGATGAAGAGAGTCCTACTTGCAGAAAGAGAAGAGATCCTTGCAGCAAGAAGAGAAAGAGATGAATTTTCTTAAGAAAATTTTATGTCTTTTTGGATAAGTCCTTTTTAATCCCTACCTTTAATTCCTGCTTTTAAAACATTGTTTATTTTGGATAATATGTTTTGTTTTAAAGACTCAGTTGATTGAATCAAGAAGATTGTTCTCATCTTCATTGGTGTATTCATTCTTGAGTATCTTGCAGGTTATATCTTTATTAGATATATTACTTTGCCAAAAAGGGGGAAATTGTTAGGACCTAACTATGTAAGCCACATAGTTATAAAAGGTTTTGACAAAGAAATATATCATATGTTATCTGACAGCCAAGATAACATATGACCTTGGATACTAAGACCTCAAAATCAAACCGCATCTCTATTTATATCAACTCGGACAACTATGGTTCAATCAACCGACAAAGATATCACTCAAAACCTCTCTTGTACATTAATGTATCTAAATTACATGTGTAGTATGATGTATTACATAATGCCTAAACCTTCTAGATCGAACTTAGCTCGATGCCTAAGGTTCTCTCACAAGAAAGGTTTCACTCCTCAACAGCCTATGATCTTCAACATCAACGGCTATGAAGAAATCCCGTGATGACCAAGATGTGCCTTGTCCAAATCTCTCCATACGTATGTTGCCGGCTCATCTCCATAAATATCACATGCCTGGTTGCATATTCCAGCTATTTTATTCTCCAAATAACAAAGGCTCTAAATGCAACTCCAACATGCATTTACTCCCTTGTCTCCTTGTCTCCTCCAACGGCTATTTCCAAGCCTATAAAAAGGAACTCTCCAAGACTGAAGACCTCACCCCTATTACACACACAACTTCTACAAAACCTTGCATCCAAACCTTCTCAACTCCGCAACCAACAATCAAAACAACATTAAGACACTTGTAACTCGATCTCGGGTGTATAAACCGATTTGTAAGAACCCCTTAAGACCGACTTTAAGAGGGTAGTGTGAATTGCTCAGTGTAGAGCTTAATCCCTAATAGACTGTACTTATTAGGAAGAGGAAGTTCAAGGAACTTGCCTATCCAATCCTTTGTAAATCTTAACGGGAACTAGATTTAAGTGGATTGATCTCACTTGTCAAGGTTGACAGTGAGGGTGGACGTAGGAGGAGTGAACTCTGAACCACCTTAAAATTCCTTGTGTTCAATTGGTATTATCACACTACACACACACACATATACACACACATACACTATTCACTTGTCTTTACATTATTTCAAACACTTTTATTCCGCTGCACATTTAACTCTAATCTTTAAAACCAGTTAACCTCTGACAGCTAAGATTTCACCTCAGCTGTCAAACCTTAACTGCCTAACCTTTAATTTGATCTAAGCAAACAGGACCTTTCAAAACTCATATTTATCCCATCATACTGCATCATTTAGTCATAAGAAATAGTGTATAAAAAGAATGATTATGTCAGTCAAACACCGTTAGATATAGTGAAAGGGGCATGGAACAAAAACTAAACAAAATGAATAGATGTAGGAGTTAATTAAAATCCCCATGATCATTGGAGACAGATATGAAGAAAGATAAGCTTAAGTTTAGAAACATACCAACTGTGACAAGTTAACAGCTTCCCCTTCACTATTTTCACTGCAAGGGCTACTTTCTATTGTCTGTTAAAGATAATGCAATGAAAAATATATGAGACGGTGAACGCTACAGAAGTGGAGATGTAAAAAAACAAAGATCATCATCAAATGCGAAATATTATGAAGTTGCAAAAACAAGTGAAATTGATGGGGAAGTGCTTATTCACTTGAATCGAGTTAGTTTCCAAGATGGGTGAATACTATTTTGGGTATAATCCAGCTCAATTACAATGAGTATGATTCCATGTACTCCCTTTGTCCCAAAATGAATGACCATTTTGAATTTAAAGGTCATTTTGAAAATGTTGATTTTTAATAGAAAAAAAATCGTAAACATTCTTGCTATTCACTTTCAAAATTTTAGTTTTGCAGAAATATAATGAATTATTTAAAATCATTTAGGGATAAAGTTTTCTTATGGAAAAGTTTCAAAAGGTCATTATTTGGGGACAAAAATGGTCATTCAATTTGGTACAGAGGGAGTAACTTTTTAGAAACTTCTCATCTTCTACAACTCCTTCTTTCTTCAAATTTATCGGTAATGTGATCAAAAGCAAATATTACGGTGGTGTTGTTTAAAATTCTTCTTCAAGCAAACCCAACACAAGCTTATCTGCATCAACCTTTAGTATTAACAACCAAGAGGTCCAAGATCCTAGAAGAATACATGTGACTACTCTGAAGTCAAAAAGAAATCCCACTTTTTACTGCCACTGTATAGCCTACGGCGCATATTCTATTATGTGATTCATAATTGAATCATCTACAATCAGTATACTCGAGAGTCTATAAATAAGATGATTGGAGTGTATAATGCTCCCTCCGTCCCAGATATATAGTCCGACTTTGTTTTTGGTAGTCGACAAAAATGAGCTTTGACAAAGATTTTGTAAAAACTTGTACCGAAAATTACCAGCGTAAATATTGTGTGGCTTCTGCTGCTGTGTAAATTGAAATTTGTAGAACCGACATGTCTGTGTTCTGTTATAGTACCAGGGAACGGAAAACGAAGATAAGTCAATTCACACCAGCATTAATGTTTCTGAGAAAGTGTAAACAGGAAAACTGCTATTAAAACAAGTCAACCCCTTTTTTGAGAAAGTAGTAACAAAATAACAGTTATCCTTTATACTTTATGATATCAACACTTATATAAGCACAAGGGAGTGCCTAGAACTCCTTCAGCTAAGAGTATCCCATAAAAAATCATTTAGCTTCCAAGTGAATCCAAACAAGAAGCATTCCAAGAAGTTGCTTAATATATGGACAAACAACGCTTTCGGGGGAACTTGTGAGATAAGATTTCTTGCAAATAATAGTTTCTAATATCCTCCCTCCTTCCCTAAACGATGTCAATTTTCTAGAAAATTTTGTATGCAAGTGAATGTCCATTTTGTAAGCTATAACTTCCTAAATGAGTTTTCGCGTTTAAAAAATTTATATTCCAATATATACTTGCAAAACTAGAAGTTTATAAGGTGGATATTAAACGTATTTATGCATGTTTGCTATTAGATTTTCTTAAAGCACATTTTTTCAGAATGTCTCTTAAATAAAAAATGAGCATTCATTTAGGGATGGGGGAGTAGTTATTGACAAGATGAAATATTCCGGAATATCTCAAAAAGAATTACTTTTTTCCTCTTCTAGATTGCATGGAAATATTGGCTGATACACAGGAAAGTTAACTTCCTACTCCATATGAGTATGATTGGTTTTATAAACGAATAAAAGCAGTTTAATACAAGCAATGTTGGTAAGAGCATAACAAAAGGTATGAATAAAGGAGAATCGGGAAGGAGGGAACTGTTGGAACAACTGCACACTCTACATCTATATAGGGGATTACACTGTTCACATTTCTTCAACAACTACAAAATGTATATCAGTTTTTCATTCTTTCACGTGTATGGATAAAATTGTCTATAATTCGTAATATCATTCAATCTTAAGGGGCTTGATAACCTATATATAAATGCTAAGTCTCTTTAGTCACATATACAGGTAAGAGCATAACAAATGGTATGAATTAAGGAGAAACATGAATAACAGGATTTTGGACACTGGGAATCAAACATGTTTTACCAGCTGAAACATTAGACACTGATTCTACAGAGCTATGCTAGAAAGGTATCCATGATCAAATTCCAATCATGGAAACTATTGACGGATAGGCAAGGAATGTAATGAGAAATGAGTGATTCCAAAAGCTAGAATGAAACAATAGAGGATGAAGTAATCAAGTAATGTTTCTGTCAACCTGCAATAACATCTTGACAGAAAGATGGGAACTGAATCCTAAAGCACAAAATTATTACCTTCCCCAGCAGCAATAAGGGAGAGCGCATGATTGTTGCACAAGATAAGATGTAAAGACAAAAGCATCATATGCTATGCAGGCAATCACCTGAGCATCCTCTCTGATCCTTAAATTTTGTCCTGCTGGATTCAACAAGTCATTAACAACCTGAGATAAACAAAAACCTTAGGGGCCGTTTGATAAACCGATAAAACACTTTATATGACAAATAATACAGGATAAGGTTGTTTGGTATGATTTTAAATATTTGGAATAATTAGAAGGTTGGGGCCAATAAGGAGCTTATCCCCTTATTATCTATCCCACGGAAGGGGGTGGTATTATTAATAATGGAATAAGTAATCATGCTTATTCTTGTCTTGCTACCAAACGAGCCCTAACGCATACTAAAATGTTAATTAAAAAATTAGGTTGACGAAATGCTCATGGAAAATAATAAATATATTAACATAAACATAGTTCACTATAATGGATTCAAGGTCAAGTATCTAAGAAAATTTTGAATGCATCACCCTGATTAGTCAATGGACACCATATAAATAAAATGTCAAGCACATGAACATGCTGATAAGTTCAGGATCCTCTTCGGGAAACTTGGATGTCCACTTTTTGAATTATAAACCACAGAGAAAATGGAAAGGAAAGGTCTTCTTGATATAGGAAATAACTTCTGGGAATGGTACTAACTATTGATTTCAAAAAACTCATTGGTAACCAATGTTCTAAAAATCGCTAGGCGGATGCTAGGCGGCGGAGCCGGGCCTAGCGCCTAGGCGGGGACTAGTCGGGGACTAGTCGGAATTAGTCGGGATTAGTTGGGACCTAGGCGGAGCTTAGAACTAGGCGTTGGAGAGGGGCCTAGCGCCTAGGCGGGGCCTAGGCGCCCTTAGGCGGGGTCTTTTAGAACACTGTTGGTAACTAGAACGACTAGTTTAATCCCAAATGTTGAAACCGAAGAACAGATGTCGAAATCTTAAACAGGTAACTTGCTGAGAATGCTATGCAAACATGAGCTCACCACTCGAAGCAAAATGAATGAAGTAATTGTTTGTTTCTTTTCTTTTTCAGTTGACAGGTAAAACTACGGCTATCGTTTTCTTCTTTATTTTGTTCTCTTCTTTTTCAAGAGAAGTAAAAGTCAAAGTCTGCAATAGTAAAATTTGATATGCTGTATAATTATCACAAACCATTCAAATGCCCAGAGAACTACATGAATTATTTGATCAGATGTTGCTCATTTCAGTACAATAGTTAGCAGAACCTAATAACAATAGATGTAAGGTCCGGTACTGATAATTATGGAAAGCAAAGTTATTGACAGCTGAGACTGCTAAAAGGATTTAATATAAACAAAAAAAAGGATCTATTTTTTATTGGAACACATTTGAGAGCAATATTTCAACGTTGTGATTAATGCCGAAGGTTCAAATCTACTAAGCAGCAATAAAATGAAAAGGTAAAACATCCAAATGTTACGCATGAAAAAATGGAAGCTATAGTGTGAAAATATCCATCTACTCAATCACTGAAGACACTGTCCAGAAGCTCACCTCATTATAGATTTCCAAGTAAGAGACACGAAGAAGATATTCACGGCTTGGAGTCTGGGGAAACGCATAAACATCATCCATACTGCATTCTTTTTACACTGGTACCATAAATGTTAACAAGGGAGGATTAACAATGTGAGTACCTCTTGGATAATACTAAAAGCATCCTTTACGGCCAACGGAATGATTCCGGGGGACCTCTGATCACCCTGTAATGCATGTATAACAATAATAAGCAAACTGAATACATGCCCAAAAATAATCACAATGGCTGTCCTGCAATTTATGTAGAGCATAAGTAATCCAAAAGGATTAAAAAAACGCTCTACACTCCTGATATTAGTGAGCTTCTCAATTATTTACAAATATCCAGTATATGATTTGATGGACAAAATAGCTATCAAACGCTAGCAGCAACAACAACAAATACTTAATCCCAAAATGATTTGGGGTCAGCGAGTCGGCTTATAGATTCATTAATGAAGAAGTGGAGAGATGGTAAGAAGAATTAAATAAGTAAATAAATAAATAAATACATTAATACAACAACAACATTACCCCGGTGCCGCAAAGGCTCACACCTACGGCGGGGTGAGGGAGGTCGGATGTACGGAACCTTGCCCCAATGTTAAAGCACAGAGAGGCTGATTCCAGATGACCCATGATGAAAATTGAATCGAAAATTACATGGATTGACTGTTGCTTCATAATAAAGAAGCACAGACAGTTTAGTGAGCCATTTTGCTTTATTCCATCATATTCCCAAGCCAAAAAATAGTGAGCTTTTGGCTCCATCGGAAATGATGGAAAATACATAAAGGCATGACATTTAGTAAGATATGCCAAAGGCGTCAATCTTATAGTGCCAAAGCCGGTAATCGATATTCATCTTCAAGATAATGCTGCCGCAAGCAAAGAAGAATAATATATGCGATAGTGAATGGCTTAAGGATCTTATCAAAAAAAGGTGACTGGCTTAAGGAAACTAAAGGAATTGGAGTACACCTACTGCTATGACATCCGTACTACTTAAAGAAAACCAGTGGTCTTTACTGTTGTATTATTGGTACTTCCATCGTCTAGAGTCACCTAGCGAAACTAGGCGACACATATCTATACTTGCGTATCTTATAGCTTTCTAGATATGCCAACCATATAATGGAATTTCAGTATTCCATCCTGCATTGTTACATCTTAACAAGTTTGACACTAGGCCTATTTAAGGGGAAGATCACTTAAAGCCACAGCGATCAGTAAACTGATCAAAGTTTATATGCAAGTGCTATATGCTTTTTTGCTTGGAATAGTTAAAGAACAACAGAAGCGCCTGAATTGACTCCAGTTATGTCTGGGAAATCCCCACCCCGTATATAGGGGGATACCCTTCACTCAGAATAGGAGACCCCAATGAATGACGAAATCCAACAGCACTATTACAGACAACAAAGAATCTCCCTTACAGATGACACCCAAAAGAACATTCCTCACTTCAGGATATTGAAGTCAAGACCAGGATTTTGTTTCCGTTGATTGAGACTAGGGTTAAGGCAATGGCAAGAGGAGGGGATATTGATCTCAAGATCCCATGGACCTGAGACTTTATAGTCGTTAGACAGTTGTTTCCATCCTCTAAACTATCACTTCCCTGAACAAGGAGATCGGTAAAAAAAATGCATGTTAATACATGTACACATCTCTTTTTTCTACTTTACCAGCTTCCAAATGGTATAACACAATGTACAGGTATAATTCAATATATTTCATGTCAGTGTCATTAGTAACAGAACAGAAGATAGTGCAAAAGGATATATATAGACAATCCCATGCAATTACAGAATATATTAGGTTCAGTTGTGCTACATTAAGTACAAAACAGAAATATCAGTTTAACTTTCTCCTACAGATAGTTACATTTTGTGTCCAGTGTGTTGCTTATATTTCTTCTTTTATTGTTGCGGCCAACAAATCCAACAAAAGTTAGTAGGGATGACAAGATGGGAAAATGATTATAATGACTATAAACAGTTGGCTTCATGTTTAAGATACTAGAGACCAATAGATATGATGCTCAACCTTTTTGATAGGGCAAGCCAAAAATAGTTCTTACAACATCTATACAATGACAGTGGAATGTTTTAACGATTGAGGCGGGAATTTGATTACTCTTAATCAGTTAGACACTTCCTGAGAAAATAGCTTAGAGTTCAAAACACCCGTGTCTAAGTCAAGCAGATCAGACATGATTTTAATAATCCCAGATCTGAAGCAGCATGTAAATTAAAAGAACACATCAAGAGCGTAGTCATCCATTTTGGACACAATCCGGTGGATCATGTTGGAAATGTATCCAGCAACCAGTCCCAAAAGTAGATAAGTTGACACAGTTGATCCAGCTAGCATTAAAAAGAAAAATATCCATGTAAAATAGATCGATAATGTTGCAGAACAAATAATTTTCATTCAATAACGTGTTTTATACAAATATGCATACACAAAAGCACAAGTAAACATGAAATTCTTACATGCATAGTGTTTTGGTCAAATTTCGACAAGTACTACCAATGACGAGAAAAATGACAAAAGAGATAAGAATCAGGGTACAATGATTATTGGATAGAATAGAAATGAACACAAGGAATTTGTTGACTAGGGAAAGCCCTTGAACAACTTGTTCGCCGGCACAAAACCCCGGGAGTTTTAGGAACCTGCCTTGACCAAAAGGTATATTAATCGAGTTTGAGTAAAGAACTAAGAGCGTATGTAAGGGAACTTATGCTAGTGAGATTGTTTGTGTAAAATACAGGTGTTTATTCCCTTTTATACCTCAAATAATGGCTAAAATACAAAGATAATCACAGGCCTTGAATCTCGGAAATAAGTTGATCTTGTTGAGATATTCTCGCCACATTGTTGATGGAAGAGATAGTGGTCCGTTGCTGGATATTTTGATGAAGAAACATCATTGAATCAGTCTCCTCATCCATTGGCACGTTCCCTGAAAAGTAGGGTTTAACGTAACAATAATTCAACCTGCAAGATGATCAAGATGTAGTAGGAGAACTCAAGTTGTTAGTACCAAGATGTTATGTGCAAGTTGAAAACATGTTGACTGAAAATGTAGGGCCTAACAATTGCCCCCAAACTTTTAGAATTTTAAAATAAAGAATATAAAGAGACAAAAATTTAAAAAGTTTGCCAAAAATGGATAAAGTGTACGGCGGTTTTAAATGAAAAAGGTTTGATGGGACGGTTTTGGGTACTTCCAAGGCAAAGGTTATGATGCTTCTTTAGACTTCCAACCGTTTACAACCTCTCAATAAATTAGAATCCTTCTTCCCCAACTCCCCCTTTCACAGAAAATCTTTAAAAAGGGTTTCCTTTGGAGAGAAATCAAGGAGGAATGCAAGAAGAAAACAAGTAAAATTTCTGGTGAGTAGCTTCGTTCCCTTCTCAATTTCTCTTTGATAATTTTCTCAAGTTGTAAAAAATGGGGAGAAAGAAGGTAAGCATAATCGAGAGCGATGAAGGTCTTCCCGAGGGTTTCGTGACCCAAAATTTGTTGAAAGAACCTGATAAGGAAAAATGCTTGATTTCTGAAGCTGATTTGGAAATTATTAAGAAGAATCATGCATTTCCACCCGAAACTGTTTTCTTCATCCATCCCGACTTAACCTCTGAGTGCTATTCCCCTAAATGGGTGTGTTTCCCAGAATATCCCTTCGTCATTGGCCTAAAATTCCCTTTTCCTGACTTAATTACTAGGTTCTTCACCTCTGCCAAACTTAATTATGCCCAAATTATGCCTCAAGGTTGGAGGTGTTTAAAAACCCTAGTTGGTTGAAGGAGGAAACTGGTTTGAATGTGGGTCTAGAAGAGTTTGCTTATACTACTCAGATAAGGGGATTTGGTCTTGGGAGATTTTGCTTTAGAGTTAAGAGCGGTGGTGATCCCATCTTGAATTCCAACAATGACCCTGCGGATAGAGGATGGAGAAACAAGATTTTCTTTGCTAGGAAAGATAGCCTAGGTCAAGAGGCTGGTGTAATTTCGAAGTGGAGGTCTCAAGGTAGGGGAAATTTCCTTTGATTTCATACATTCTTAAAATCTTTGCACACCTAATCTTAACCAACTTGAATCTTCCTTTGTAGAAGTTGCCAAATTGTGCGTGCTTTTCCCAGAACAAGAAGGGACAAAAGAAAATTTACGAGTTGGATCCACTTGTTAGTTCTTTCAAAGCATTCCCTGTCCTATTTTCTGCAGAGAGGGTTGAGGGTTTGGAAGAAGAAGTTAAACCAGAAGAGTCTCTGCCAGGTTCTATCAAGATGTCTACAGGTGTGATTAGCATCATAAAGTTTTTGCCTATCTTCAATTTTTTCTAATCCTTCAAGTTGTTCTAAATCTATGCCCTTTATTGCAGCTACTCGTTCTAAAACCAATGTGAGTGTTGCGGACCTACTTGCTGATGCTAAAGCGAAGAGGACTGTAAAGAAAAATAGCAAGCCCCAAACTCCCCAATCTGTGGTATCCAGTTCTGAAGTGAATGCATCCAAGAAGAAGGATGAATCAAAAAAAAAAAAGAAAACTGGTGGAGGCTGAAGCCACGAACGTGAGTAATGTTTTGGATGTGGAGAAAACGAGAGAGAAGTTTGGTGCTGTGATGACAGATTTTGTCGAAAAGGTAAAACGAGGAGACTTTGAACCTTATACCAAAGAATTTATAAAGTATTAATACTTCTTTTACACAGGTTTCGGAGATAATGAGTCCTATTATGGACCAAGTCAATGTTCTGAAAATCAAAGCGGCTAGATGCAATTATGAGGCTGAGGAATCAAAGAAGGAAGCCAAAATAAGTGCTGGGGAAGTAGAAAGACCGAAGAAAGAAGCAAAAATATATGGTGGAGAAACTGAAGAAAGACATTGGGACTTTGAGAAAGGAATTGGCAGATGTTTGTGCTGAGAAGGTAAAGGAAAATGAGGCTCATGTTAAGGAACTTGAAGCAGCAAAGGAAGATTTCAAGTTTAATGCCACCAAGACAGTGTTGGAGGCCAGGATTGAGCTCATGGAGGAGTTCAAGAATGGGCTGGCTCCAAGTTGGGATTTGGAGGAAGAGAAAAGAACTCTAGAAGACTTCATTGGCAAACCGATGGATGGGGAGGAAGTGAACTCACCGGCCCTTGAAGCTCTTGACAAACTGGTTGATGATGCCAACAATATTTTGAGTACCATAGTGGTGACTCATGTTGAAGAGAATAATCAAGAGAAGGAGACAAGTATACCACCAGCGGCAGCAGGCCAAGATGTTTGAACAATTCAAATGTTTTAAGTAGTTTGAGAAGAAGGATAACAAAAACAATTTCTTTTTTGCTTATTTGGTTATGTAATGGCTCATAAGAGTCCAGACAATTTATTTGGGGGTACTAGGTTGGTCTATTACTCCAAGCTTTCGTAGGTTTTAAGGGACTTGTTGGCTTATCCAACTTGTCCTTTAGCTGTGAAATCTTTTGGGGAACATTTTAAAGTTTTAAAGAAGTATTTTAGGTTCTTCAGAAATACTTGCTTGTTCAGTAGATAAAACGTTGATGATATAAACAGTAGGTAACATGTCAATGTTACAACCAATAGTCACAACTTGAATAAGTGTGAAATCGTGCGCACGGGCGAAGGTGTCAAAACCTTAATTCTTTAGAAAAGATGTAAATCTTTTAACCATAAGTAAAATGTACCTTTGATCAGAGGTAAATCGTTTGAAGAAATAGAACAAGTCTCAGCCGTCCTGGCGTGTCAACATGTTCTATTCCTCTCCAGCTAAAGTTTCAACATGTTGGAGCTGTACTTGCGTGTTAACATGTTGAACTTCTTAATCTCAGGTCTAAACATGTCGGAGCCGTACTGGCGTGCTAACATGTTCGACCTGCTCCAATTTAAGTCTCAACATGTCGAAGCCGTACTGGCGTGTTAACATGTTGAGCCTACTCCGCTTGTATACCTTGCAAAACAAATTCATGTTTGGATTGGGTGTTAGCGTAGCTAACACCCCTCCGATGCTTAAGTTAGTAAGGGCTTCCAATAAAATTGAGAATTGAAACACGCGAACGAACTTGACATAAATTAAACCATACCTGAGAAGTCTAGTTGTTAATAACTTGACTTACATAAAATAGAGCTTTAAATGAATGGCATTCCAACTCCTAGGGACCCTATCTCCACTTGGGTTTGACAGCCAATATGCCCCTTGCCGCCTTCAAAGATCAATAAGATATGGTCCCTCCCACTTGGGAGCTAATTTACCTGCATTCAGTTCTCTTGTATTTTGAAATACTTTTCTCAAAACTAAATCACCAACCTGGAATCTTCTTATTCTGACATTCTTGTTGTAAGATCTAGCAATCCGTTGTTGATAGGCCGCCATCCTTATCTTGGCTAAATCCCTGATCTCATCAATTGTATCTAGATCTTGGGTTAGTAAGAGATTATTTTCATCTTGAGTTAATAAACCATACCTTGCTGTTTGGATTGTCACCTCGACTGGAATTACAGCTTCTGCTCCAAATACTAAGGAATATGGAGTTCTACCTGTGGCCCCTTTTGTAGTTGTCCTGTCTGCCCACAGTACAAGTGGTAATTCTTCAGCCCATTTTCCTTTCTTTTGATCTAGGCGTTTCTTCAAGTTGTTGACAATCAACTTGTTGCTTGATTCAGCTTGACCATTGGCTTGAGGGTGGACAGGCGTAGACATGATCAGCTTGATGCCCCAACGAGCACAAAAATCTCTAGTCTTCTTACTTATAAATTGGGATCCATTATCACATATGATCTCTGATGGTACGCCAAACCTGCTAATAATATTTTTCTTTAAAAATGAAACTACCTCCTTATCTCTTACTTGCACATAAGCCTCTGCCTCAATCCACTTTGAGAAATAATTAGTCATTGCCAGCATGAACACTTTGCCTCCAGGGGCTTTAGGCAACTTGCCCACAATATCCATGCCCCATTGCATGAAAGGCCAAGATGAAACGATAGAGTGTAGAGGTTCAGCAGGTTGATGCAAGATGTTACTGTGTCTCTGGCAGGCATCACATTTCTGCACATAGCGCATGGCATCTTGATGCATGGTTGGCCAGTAATAGCCCGTCTTGAGAGCCTTCGATGGCAATGCTTTCCCACCAGAATGATTTCCACACGTTCCTTCATGGATTTCACTTAGCACGAGCTCAACTTGCTTATTGTCAATACATCTCAAATAGTGTCCTGCAAAATATTTCTTAAACAAGACATTATCTATTAAAACAAAAGTTGAAGTACGCATTTTAAAAGATCTAGCATTCTTAATATCAGGTGGAATAGTTCCAAGTAGAAGGAACTCAATTATAGGTTGGGTCCAAGATGAACTTGTATCTTGTGCCCCATTAGATTGAGTAACTTCTTGAGTTTCCTCCACTTGGTCTATACTTAACATAAATAATGGGAATATTAGTATGCAACATAGACTTGCAAGTTCAACCCAAGTTGGCCAATGCGTCCGCTTCTGTATTCTCTTCTCTAGGGACCTGTTCCAAAGAGAATGACATAAATTTTGAAGCCAAAGCTTTAACATGTTGGAGATACAGAGTCATCTTGGAATGCTTCGCCATATGACTGCCATTGAAATGGTTAGCGAGCAATTAAGAATCAACATATACATTTATATGAGTAATATTTAAACTTAAAGCTGTAGTTAAACCCATGATTAAAGCCTCATACTCAGCTTCATTATTCGTCGCATTGAATTCACAAGATACAGCTTGAGGTATGATATCACCTTGAGGGGATTTCAGAACTATTCCCAAGCCAATTCCTTTAGAATTTGAAGCTCCATCTGTAAACAGTATCCAAAATTTAGGAATTGTTTTACCTTCAAGCTGTTGTACTTCCAGTTCCACCTCGGGCTGCAAACATGGACTAAAGTCTGCTATAAAATCGGCTATAGCCTGAGATTTAATAGCTATTCTTGGTTCATATGAAATGTCATACGTGCTCAACTTGACCGACCACTTGGCCAATCTGCCTGACATCTCTGGAGTTCTCAACACATTTCTCACAGGATAGTTAGTTCTAACAGTTATAGAATGTGTTTCAAAATAATGACGTAGTTTTGTAGCAGCAGTAGTTTAGGCTAAAATTAACTTTTCAAGATGAGAGTACCTCGTTTCAGCATCTAGTAAAGACTTACTTATATAATAAACAGGATGCTGTTCACCTTGAATTTCTTTCACCAACACTGCACTAACTGCATTCTCAGATACAACTAAATATAAATAAAGGTGCTCACCACGTTCTGGTTTAGCAAGTAGGGGTGACATCATCAAGTATTCTTTAAGTTGTTTAAAAGCTGCCTCATGTTGGTCAGTCCATTGGAAGAGTTTATTCTTTCTTAACACTTCGTAGAATAACCTGCACTTATCAGATGATTTAGATATAAATCTATTTAGGCGCCTACTCTACCTGTTAACCTTTGGACGTCTTTGATATTCTTGGGGGATTCCAAGTTGAGAATAGCTTTGATCTGTTCGGGACTGGCTTCAATTCCTCTTTTGGTCACCATATAGCCCAAGAACTTTCCTGCTTTCACACCAAAATTGCACTTTGCTGGATTAAGTTTCATGTTGAAAGCTTTCAAGATGTTGAACGCCTCAGCAAGATGTTCCACGTGATCTTCAATATGCTTGGACTTTACTACCATATCATCTATGTAGACTTCCATTGTCTTGCCAAGTTGATCTTTGAACATCTTGTTCACCAGCCTCTGATAAGTTGCCCCTGCATTTTTAAGACCAAATGGCATAGCAATATAACAATATATACCTTCTGGAGTCATGAATGCCGTATCCTCTTGGTCTGAGGGCTCCATTTGAATTTGCTGAAAACCTGAGGACGCATCCATGAATGTCAAGATATCGTGACGAGCTGTCTCATCAACTAGAGAATCAATATGAGGAAGAGGGAATGGATCTTTTGGACAGGCCTTATTCAAGTCTGTGAAGTCCACGCATACTCGCCACTTGCCGTTCCTCTTCTCTACCACCACAACATTAGCTAACCACCTTGGATATTGAACTTCCCTGATCATCTTGGACTTCAAAAGCCTCTCAACTTCATCCTTTATAATCTGGTTCCGCTCCTGGGCAAACTTTCTTCTTCTCTGGTGGACAGGACGGATGGCTGGATCAATGTTCAACTTGTGAGTAATGATGTCCTTGCTTATCCCTGTCATATCCTCATGCTTCCACGCAAAACAACATTTCTGGCTCTTCAAGAACTCAATCAGCTCCTCCTCAATTTCGGATGGAAGATCTGCACCAACTTGTACTTGGGCCTCAGGGTTTGACTCATCAATAGAAATATTTTTCGTCTCATGCTCCACTGCTTCAAGAACATCCTGGGTCATTTTCTTTAATTGCTATGCTTGACGAGGGACTGAACTCGCTTTCATATTGACCTTGTAGCACTCTTTAGAAGCCTGCTTGTTTCCCTTCAACTTGGCCACACCCCAAGGTGTTGGAAATTTGACGCACTGGTGATAAGTTGACGGCACGGCCTTCATGTTGTGGATCCAAGGTCTTCCCAAAATGACATTGTACGAGGATGAGCATTCAATCACACAGAACCTTTCCATAGAATTCATACCCTCCAAATAGATAGGCAACTTGATTTCTCCGACTGTTTGCTTTACTTCACCACTGAACCCTACCAGTACAGACGAATTCTTCACAACTTCGGACAAAGGAATGCCCATTTCTTCCAGAGCATGAGTGAAGATTATATTAACTGAGCTACCGCCATCAATCAGAATTCTCTTGACCACACAATTAGCAATCTGCACCTGGACAACTAGACCATCATGATGGGGGTCCAACGTGTTATCCTTATCCTCATCTTTGAAGGAGATAACTTGACCATCTGTGAAGTCATGACACCTAGAGGGCAGTTCTGACAGATCCTCCTTAGAACTCTTGGCATGACGCTTGGCAGCAGAATAGGTTGTACCACAAATATGGGATCCACCTGAAATAACATTTACTACCTTGGTGGCTGGAGGAGGTGCAACTTTCTCGGGTCTGGACTGCTCCCCAGAATCAGGCTCTTTGGACTCATTTCTGACCCTCTTCTTACCCAACAAATCCTTAAGAAGACCCTTTGACAATAGATGAGCAATCTCCTTCCTCAAGGCAAAACAATTTTCAGTAGTATGCCCAAACTCTTCATGAAACGCGCACCACTTGGACTTATCCTTCCAAGTTGAGGGCTTGTCACTCTTCTTAGGCCATCTTGCTTTGTCTCCAAGATTTTCCATGGCGCAAAGGACTCCTGCAATGTCCACAGAGAAGCAGTAATCAGAAATTTTAGGATAGTCATTATCATCCCCATCTTGATCATCATCTACAAAATGAACTTTAGAAGATTCAGATTTAGCAGGGGGTTTGCCCCTGTTAGACTTATAATGATGGGAATCTGTTTTTCTGTCCGAGGGCTCAAATAGAGGAGTAGGGGTCCTCCCAGTTGACTTCTCCATTGCCAGGCTATCATCTTCCAATCTGATGAAACGCAAGGCTCTGGTTCTGATTTCTTCAAGTTGTTTCGCAGGAGTCATCACCAACTCATTATAAAATAGAGAGCTCTTCTTCAAGCTTATACGGAATGCTTCCGTAGCTGTGGACATATCCAAGCTGGGTATAGTCACTGCCTCCTTGTTAAACCTGTGCAAATATTCTTTAAGACATTCGTTAGGCTGTTGCACAATTCTGTAAAGGTCACTAGTCAACTTGTCAAATGCCCTGTTGCACGAAAATTGATTAGTAAACATGTTGACAAGTTGAGCATAAGAAGAAATAGAATTTAGAGGAAGTCCTGTTAGCCATTTTAAGGCTGGTCCTGACAAAGTCGAGCCAAAACCCCTGCAAAAACATGCTTCTTTAAAAATAGTGGGGATACTTATGATATCCATCGATTCCTGATACAGCAACACATGCTCTGCTGGATCGGTGCTCCCGTCATACTTCTTCATATGAGGGACTGAGAACTTCTTTGGGATCTCTACATTAGGTATTGCTGGAACAAAACGAGATTCGTTATAGCAAGTTGGAGAAACTTGGTGATAAGGCAAGTTGACTCCAGGCACGCTTCGAAGCAAATATTTTATAGTCTGCATTTCCTTAACAAGTTGATTTTATGTGAAAAGAGGATTGTTATTAAATTGAGATGCAGAAGTATCAAAAGCATTAAAGAAATTCCCTGTTTGCCCCATCGAAGGTGTGGCATAGGTATAGCAAGATGACAACACAGGTTGGCTAGCTGGAAGGCTGAATCTTGGTTGCGTGATTGGAATGGACGTCACGATTGTGCTTTCTGCTGGCAAGGTACTGGACATAGGGATATCTCCAAAATGGCTTGGTCCTGTACCTGCACCAAACAAAGATCTAGGATGCAAAGGTGAAAATGGAGTAGATACTTGAGTTTCAGCTTGCTTCCCTTTACGCATGGCATCAATGGCATTGAATATCATGGTGTTTGTATGCTCCTGAGCATCCAACCGGTCAGTCACTTTCTTCAACATAGTGACCATGTTGGACATTAGCTCCAAATTGACAGCTTTCGAATTTGAAGATAGGTTGCCTTGGGTGCCGGAACTAGGAAGCGGCTGACTCCTCTCACCTTGACTACCGGACGGCGGATTGGTCATTTCTACGCAAATAATCAAAGTATTCCCACAGACGGCGCCAAATTGTTTTGGTCAAATTTCGACAAGTACTACCAATGACGAGAAAAATGACAAAAGAGATAAGAATCAGGGTACAATGATTATTGGATAGAATAGAAATGAACACAAGGAATTTGTTGACTAGGGAAAGCCCTTGAACAACTTGTTCGCCGGCACAAAACCCCGGGAGGTTTAGGAACCTGCCTTGACCAAAAGGTATATTAATCGAGTTTGAGTACAAAATTAAGAGCGTATGAGTTTGAGTACAAAATTAACAGCGTATGTAAGGGAGCTTATGCTAGTGAGATTGTTTGTGTAAAATACAGGTGTTTATTCTCTTTTATACCTCAAATAATGGCTAAAATACAAAGATAATCACAGGCCTTGAATCTCGAAAATAAGTTGATCTTGTTGAGATATTCTCGCCACATTGTTGATGGAAGAGATAGTGGTCCGTTGCTGGATATTTTGATGAAGAAACGTCATTGAATCAGTCTCCTCATCCATTGGCACGTTCCCTGAAAAGTAGGGTTTAACGTAACAATAATTCAACCTGCAAGATGATCAAGATGTAGTAGGAGAACTCAAGTTGTTAGTACCAAGATGTTATGTGCATGTTGAAAACATGTTGACTGAAAATATAGGGCCTAACACATAGTATGAGTCTTCCCACTACTTGTAACGCCATAAGCAAAAATAGTGCCTGTCATCAGAATAAATAACCAAAATGTTAAAGGTGAAAATACTTTGGGATGGTACAGTCAAAGAAACAACAAACGATATCCATAGCATCCCCAAATCAGTGGATGTTGTAGTCAGATGAGAGAAAAAGAAAGCCCATTATATTTCCTTGAGCACAAATCTTTAATAAGCTCATATGTAATTGTGCAAGTACACCATCAAAACCTCTATTTTTAAAATACTTGTCCAAATTACCAAAATATTTAGAAAGATATATAAACAGCTCCTCTTTATCGCAATTTTCGACTGTGCAGATGGAGAACTCTATAGCGCCCACTATTGTCACTTGTGAGATTAATGAAGTGATTTTACCCGTAATTGTCATAAACAAAAGAACAAAACCAAAAATTGAAATTGAAATTGAAATAGATGGGGGGTGGGGACTGCTTTCCCCAGAAAAAATACACATATTTTTAGCGTAAGCAATTCTAGGGGTAATGAATGATATTTTAAGTAGAAAAAAGGCAAAACTACCCCAACTTTAACACATTATTCATTTGCCACAACAACAACAACAACAACAACAACAACAAAGCCTTAGTCCCAAAATAATTTGGGGTCGGCTAACATGAATCCTCATATGTTATCGTGAAAAAAATAAATAAAAAAATAAAATTAAATTAAATTAAAAAAATAAAAAAATAAAACATAAAAAAAAATGAAAATAAATAAAAAAATAAATAATAAATAAAAAAATAAATTAAATAATAATAATAATAAAAAAAAAAATCAACCGCCCACATGAATTTTTGCCCTCCACTCCGGCCTCTTCAACACCATACTTTCATCCACTCCAAGTAAATTCATATCATTTTCAATTACTCTAATCCAAGTTTGTTTGGGTCTTCCCCTACCCCTCGTCATTTTATCATTTCTCCACAGTTCCGGCCTCCTAACTGGTGCATCACTCGGTCTCCTTCTCACATGTCCAAACCACCGTAGACGATTTTCCCTCATTTTATCCTCAATGGGCGCAACTCCTACTTTACCTCTGATCACCTCATTCCCCAACCGATTCTTTCTTGTATGACCGCACATCCATCGAAGCATACGCATCTCCGCCACATTCATCTTATGCACGTGACACTGTTTCACGGCCCAACATTCGGTGCCGTAAAGCAATGCCGGCCTAATTGCCGTGCGGTAGAATTTTCCCTTTAATCTATTGGGCATGCCGCGATCACATAGAAACCCTGTAGCACTCTTCCACTTCAACCAACTCCGCTTTAATCCTATGAGCCACATCTCCATCTAATTCTCCATCCTTTTGGATAATGGATCCAAGATAGCGAAAAACTCGAAGCTTGGATAATATTTCCATCAAATGTGACCGCCCGCCTCCCTACTTCCAACTCGCTAAACTTACACTCCAAATATTCCGCCTTGCTTCGCTTAATCGAAAACCTCGAGATTCCAAAGTGTGTCTCCACAACTCCAATTTACTTTCAACACCCTCTCTTGTCTCATCAATCAGCACAATATCATCTGTGAACAGTATACACTTTGGTATATCATCTTGGACTGACCTCGTCAATTCGTCCATTATCAAAGCAAAAAGAAAGGCGCTAAGTGCGGAACCTTGATGCACTCCAATCATTATAGGGAACTCTTCAGTCTTTCCAACACTAGTCTGTACACAAGTACTAACTCCATTATACATGTCCTTGATAATATCAATATATTTCTTTGAAACACCCTTCTTTGCTAATGCCCACCAAAGTACCTCTCTTGGCACTTTATCATATGCCTTCTCCAAATCAATGAAAACCATATGCAAATCTTTCTTTTGATCCCGATATTTCTCCATGGTTTGTCTCATAAGATATATTGCCTCCATAGTCGATCTTCCTGGCATAAACCCAAATTGGTTATCCGAAATATCCACAATTTTTCTCAGCCTTTGTGCAATCACTCTTTCCCAACTCTCAAAATATTCAACCTTGCCACTTAAATTTTTCATGTTATTCACCTAGCCCACTGGATTTCCATAATATTCAACTTTGACACTCAACTAACTACAAGTAATAATATTCAACTTTGACACTCAACTAACTATAAGTACGCAAATGACCCCAAAAGTGGTTTCCGCTAACTTTTTCGGTTAGTCGGTTCCAAAATCTCCATTATGCCCCTCATTAAAGTACCAATGGATTAAAATTTTAATAAGTGAACTGGCAATCCTAATTCTAATTTTTAAATAGTGGTTATAAATTGTAATTTTAATATATTATAAATATAAATATGTTCATGTAAATAGAACAAGAAAAATTGATAGAAAAGTCAATAAGAAATGAAAATTTTACAATGATAATTTGAATTTTGACATAGTATTGCAATTTTATTTGTTCAATTTGCGAATTATCATCTTTAACAGGAAGTCGAAATCATACAAAATATATGAATGTGATTATATTTGTACAATATGAGAGCCATCCCGTCTACATATCACCAATGTGTTAAGCTGCCCATGCCCTGGGGAGTAATCAAACTTAAAGGTGACCAGCAGGTCTCTAAGGAATGTTATAAGATGACCATGAAAGCTTCTAATCATCCCCGTCAAGCATAGCAATTAAAGAAGAAGGTCAGAGATGTTCTAGAAGATGTGGAACATGAAGTTAAAGATGTACCCGTTGACATCTCTGATCCAGAAAAGAAGGTGCTAATTGGAACAGACATTCCTCAAGATGTAGAGGAAGAGTTAATGGAATTTTTGAAGAGCAGATTCAGGTGCTTCGCTTGGAAGCAAGAAGATATGACAGGAATAAGCAAAGATGTAATCACTCACAAGTTGAACATCAATCCCACTATTAAGCCTGTCCATCAGAAAAGAAGAAAATTTGCTCATGAACACAATTAAATTATCAAAGAAGATGTGGACAGACTGTTGAAGTCTAAGATGATTAGAGAAGTTAATTACCCAAGATGGCTAGCTAATGTAGTGGTGGTGGAAAAGAAGAACGGCAAGTGGCGTGTCTGCGTTGACTATACATACTTAAACAAGGCGTGCCCTAAAGATCCTTTCCCCTTACCACATATTGACTCATTAGTCGATTCCACGGCTGGACATGACATCTTGACCTTTATGGACGCATCTTCAGGATTTCAACAGATTCAGATGGAGCCTTCAGATCAAGAAGATACAGCCTTTATGACTCCGGAAGGAATATATTGCTACATAGCAATGCCGTTTGGTTTAAAGAACGCTGGGGCAACTTATCAACGGCTAGTCAACAAGAAGTTCAAAGACAAGCTGGGAAAAACTATGGAAGTTTATATAGATGACATGGTGGTCAAAGAATATTGAAGATCACGTGCAGCATTTTGAAGAAGCTTTTGACATCTTAGAAGCCTTCAATATGAAGTTAAATCCAGCAAAATGTAACTTTGGTGTTCAAGTTGGGAAGTTCTTAGGTTACATGGTACCAAAGAGGGGTATTGTAGCTAGCCCGTAGCAGATTAAAGCAATTCTTAACCTGGAATCACCAAAGACAATCAAAGATGTGCAGAGGCTGACCGGACGAGTAGCAGCCCTTAACAGGTTCATATCCAAGTCTTCTGACAGATGCAGGTTGTTCTATGACGTCTTGAGAAAGAACAAGAAATTCCAATGGTCTGAGGAGCACGAAGAAGCATTCATCCAACTCAAATTATACCTTTCAGCACCACCACTATTATCTAAACTAGAGCAAGGTGAACCACTCATTGTATATCTTGTTGTCTCAGAATATGCCATTAGTGCCATCCTGGTGAGAGAATTACAAGGTGAACAACATCCTGTCTATTATATAAGTAAGTCCCTCCTAGACGCTGAAACCAGGTACACACATCTTGAAAAACTTGTTCTCGCATTAATAACTGCTTCCATTAAATTACGCCACTATTTTGAAACACACCCTATATCTGTTAAAACTAATTTTCCCATCAGAAATGTTATGAGAAAACCAGAATTATCAAAAAGGATGGCAAAATAGTCTATACATCTTAGTACATACGACATCCAGTACGAGCCCAGGATTGCTATCAAGTCCCAGTATTTGGCTGACTTCGTAGTTGACTTTAGCCCCAGCTTACAACCTAAAGTAGAACTGGAGGTACAACAACTTTAAGGTGATATACACCGAACATGTTGGACTTTGTACACGGATGGTGTTTCAAATATGAAAGGAACATGTCTGGGCATAGTATTAAGATCCCCACAAGGTGATATCTTTCCTCAAGCGGTCTCATGTGAATTTCATGCAACGAACAATGAGGCTGAATACGAGGCCCTCATTATGGGTTTATCAATTGCGTTAGATTTGAATGTTAAACATATTAATGTTTATAGTGATTCCCTATTACTGTTTAATCATTTCAATGGTTCTTACGCATCAAAAAATTCTAAAATGACAGCATATCTTCAACATGTGAAGATTCTTGCAAGTAGTTTCATCACTTTAACTTTTGAACAAGTACATAGGGAGGAAAATACAGAAGCGAATGCATTGGCTAATTTAGGGTCATCATGTAGAGCAATTGTTAGTACCCGGTCCTAAAAAAGGTATTTTTAATATATTGGGCTGGTTTGATTAGGGTTGACCGAAAACCCCAATTAAAACCTTTTAATTATTCTTATTCCTTCGCGCCGTCAACTGCTGGCGTGGAAAGTACGCGAAGAAAAGTGTCGATCGACCATTTGTTGAAGTGCCGATCGACCCTTCTCACAAGGTTCGATCGACCCTTCTGAGAAGTGCAGATCGACCCTTTCCCCAGTCCAGCCCATTTCCCAAGCACTATAAATACGTGCAGACGTTTCACTTTTCAAACACACAATTTCCACGAGAAAATCAAGACTATACTTGATTTTCCTTCCGTACCTCTCCCATACTCTTCGAATCTTGCTAAAGATTCGACCTCCGAAGTCTTGCCACAATTGGTAAGCCTTTTATTAATATTCCGTTCTTTATTATCATTATTGTTATGCTTACATATGTTTTAATTGTGCCTATATGCTAGATTAGGACTATTTTAATGTATTAAAGTATGCATAGCCGAGGATGATCTAAGGTTCTCCCCGAGAAACCCAATGGATCTAGGAACTATCTCTTTCTTTCCTCCTTAAATAATAATCATCCTATGATCAACAATTCCCCAAGGATGAATGTTGATTAGTGCACCTTCCGAGGGCCTAAATCAAAGGTTCTAGGGTGTGATCATCAATTAATTCTTTCTCTCCCCTCCTCCTTATGCATGATCCCGTTTCTTCTATCTATTCCTGTAAACACCGCACACAACCAACACCCCACATGCTAGAAAGACCGATCCGTCGGGCAATAGGAGTGATAGCGTTTCTTCTTCTATTGTAATTTGACCCCCGAACCCAATCACATGTTTAGCCTTTTTTTCAATGCTTAGGGCTATATCAAAGCGGCGTGGCGACTCTCAAAAGTTAAACTAATATTTTTTATATGGTTTAAATCGAGTGTCACTTAATGAATATCCCATTTCGATTCAACATTACATAATTATTTATTTTAAACTTCCGAATGCGTTTTGCATCGGGACGGGGTATTCACAGCAATGATAAACAATACAATCCCTATTATTTACGTCAATCACATGTTCAGACTTTCGTTTTCCTTTGTGGTGTTGTATTTTGCTTTCTTTTTATTTTCTTTATTCTTAACTGTCGCATTGCATGCATGCATCTCCTAAAATAAAATCTTTCTCTTTTTTCTCTTAAAAAGAATTCGACTTTTTTGCCTCACACTACCACTAAAGTCCGTGTCACACTGCACAGACACCCTTAACCCATCGGAGAAGCCAAAGTGCGGGAAGTGTGGTGATCATGTCGCCTCCCTTCCGAGTCTCACTGGGTCATCCACTTATTAGTGCGCTTCGGCTGCACGGTGGGAGCCTGAAACCTAACCCTTGTGTTGCCCACTTTGTTAGGAGTACACTCCCTGTGACCGGTTGGTTTGACTAGCTTTTTCATATAGACAATTAATAAGGTCTTTATGATAAGTCACTACGAATCAGTGATAAGTCAAGATCTATAGAGAGAAAAGAGCACTAAAAAATTGATTTTCTTTTAAAGGACGTGCCGTGTAAGGTTGAGTGCTTGTTAAAAGATCTTGTCTTATCATAGGTCTGTAGTACTTCCCATAAATATCATATTAAGTGTCTATATGAGACGGTTAGTCGTTAGGATCCACCACTTTAGGACCTTTAGTTAGTTGCGAAAAAGGGGTATCCCTTCCAACCAAGAGTAGGTTCTATAAAAAAATAGAGGGCTTTTTTGTAAATAAAATGCTTAACTATCCTTCAATCTCTTAAACCATCCATAGTCTGCTCCTTTAGCCTTAAAACCATCCATAGTGTAGATCCCTTATCTCTAGCACCTTTCAGCCAAAAAATCCACCTAGGTCAAACCTCTCTCGACCAAACCACCATCTAGGGCCTATCTAAGCCAAACCAAGGCCAATTCTCATCCAAGTCCAATTAACTCGCCTAGATCACCCTCACTTATATCTGACCAAGGATCGAGTCATCTTCCTCTTCCTTTTTCATCAAACGGACTCTTTTACATTCATCCTCTCTAGTTGTATCATCAATCGGGGCCCCACTCGAACTACGGTGACCTGAGACTCGTACCTTAAATGGTAAGGGTTACGTAGGCAACTTCAGCCCGGTCAAACTCTCATATTGTGGAGATCAACTATTTTCTCAAGGATACCTTAGGATTAATTATGAGCCTAATTCAACTCATTGGTTTGACTCTGCCATATGTTCTTACAGAATTCTACATCATGTCCCTGGAGAAAAGCATTGAAGCCCTTAAAGAAGTCTCAGACATGAAGTTGGGAGTGCTCAACCTCCTCAAAGACATACATGAAATTGAGCAGCACCATTTGTCTTACATTCACGAATACTTGAGAAGAGTTCCTCCTCCTGTTCAAATCCAGAGTCCCTACCATTCACATGCTTGTGGTCCCCCTTATGGTCCTACACATCAAAATTTCTCATTCAAGATGCCTGTTGTGGCCACCAACCAACGAAGGGCACCAATACCCGAGTCACCCCCAAATTCAATCCAAGAGAAGAAGATCAACAAGGAGCACTTTGATAACTTGGGAATGCCTGTAGGTGTGTTCTTCGAAGTTTTGGTGAGAAAGAATTTGATCAAGCCGCTCGAAAATTACAAGCCTGTTAATAAGAGAGCTAACTTGGATACATCCAAGTTTTGCAAATACCACAAGTACGCTGGGCATACCACTGATGATGTACAACCTGAAGCACTTAATTCAAAGATTGATCAACTAAGGGAAAATCCAAGGCCTCATTGATGAAGAAGTCCTCGCACTTCGAGAAAAGATTTAGATTCATTCGCCTTTGTAGGTTCTAGTGTGTCTTTCTTACGTCCACTTTGGGGTACGGCTATGTAATGTCCACTTTAGATTAGTTACTTCAATAATAAAAGAGTCTTTCTTTCCTTTCTCTCTATTAATAAGAGAGCTAACTTGGATACATACAAGTTTTGCAAATACCACAAGTACGCTGGGCATACCACTGACAGATGTGTACAACTGAAGCACTTAATTCAAAGATTGATCAACCAAGGGAAAATCCAAGGCCTCATTGATGAAGAAGTCCTCGCACTTCGAGAAAAGATTTAGATTCATTCAGTCTTGTAGGTTCTAGTGTGTCTTTCTTACGTCCACTTTGGGCATGGCTATGTAATGTCCACTTTAGATTAGTTACTTCAATAATAAAAGAGTCTTTCTTTCCTTTCTCTCTAGACTTGAGACATAATCTCGCATTACTTTCAAGAAGATTGTTTTATTTATAATTATCACTTGGTTGCTAATCTCACTGATAAACTCACCGGCTAATAAAGTAAACAATGAATGAATGCTTTGATTGGAGTAAACAACTCACTGACCCTTCCTCATATACACCATCCCTATACACCCTTCTCTCATACACTCTCTCCATACTCCACCATATACTTTTCGTACACTACCTCCAGACCCTTTCCTTGTACATGCCCTTTATACTTTCTCAAGCATACACTTCCCCAAATACACTCTCCCCTACTTGACCTCCTTTCCATATGGTCAAGATAAGCACAAAGACCGTTGTTGCTCATCATCAGAGAATAGATGCTCACGCCACTACCATTCAAAGAAAGCGCAAGGGGCTGTTCTTATCCTTCACAAGTGCTACATGAATATAAACTTGGGGCTCACCAACCCCCCAATCTCGTGTCTCCTCTGATTTTCCATTTGATCGATAAGCTTTCGTTGAATATGCTCACATGTCTTTCTTATGGTCCGAATATATTTTGCCTTACTTAATGAGTCGGTTAAATGAGTTTGCATTTATTTTAAATACTCTTTTGAGAATGCTATCCAGTAGCAATTGAAGCTTGAACCTCTCACCATAGGAAGCCATAACCTTATCCTCACTAAATAATACCCTTTCATTTCAAGATCGACAAGTTTTGAAACCCTAAGGAAGAAGCCCATACTAGGGGCTCCCCTGACTCACAAAGCTCAAGAAAGGCGGAATGCAAAAGAAACTCATACAAGGGGCTCCCTCGAAGGGACCACCTCCAAGCCCAAGAGGGAAAAGGTAAACGAATCCTAAGGCATACGCTAGGGGCTATCGCGAGCAAACAAATCCGAATGTTTTTCTCGAGAAGAGGGTGTCAAAAAAAAAAACAAGATTCCCTCTTGGACAAATCCCATAAACCAATTTCAAAGTCCATCCTCTCACTTTTAGAGGATTCCATCAACACCCTTGACCGCGTCAAAATCAAAAGTTAACCTCGCTCTTAGAGGTTCTGAAGAAGCGACAACAAGAAAATCCCTTCACCCTATAGCTCCCAAACACATCCCTCAAACCAACCTCTCAGCAAAAGGCCCAGCCGACCTCTCACTTTAAGAAGCCATATTAAGCATCACCTAATGATCGATCGCAACCCAAAGCCCAGCTACAACCGCTACCGGATGGCATTCTCATTTTTGAGTCACTTGTTATCCCACGTGAGCATATTACACACTCTCCCCAAGTTTGGGAACTCGTCCTATGCTTGAAATTCGTTCATTCGACTCCTCAAACACTGTCTGCAAAAGTCTCACTGGGGCTTCGCATTCGTGCCTCTAAGCAGCACTCCGATAAAAGCAAGGAGACGCGCGCCAGGGACTACTCCCCTCGGCTTGCGAGAACAAGGGAACAGTGAATCTTAACTTGAAAGAATGAAAAAATAGAAGGGGCTATAATCAGTCAAATTCCCACCTTTTCTTCCACCCCAATCTTTTTTCTATTTTTCACTCTTTCTCATGAAGAAGATCAATGCAGCGGCATCCCGCACGACAATTATCACGTAATACCCAGAGCAAAGAAGCAACAACGGAACATCCTACTCCTTCTAAAGTCAAGCCCGATTTCACCATCAATCGATTTTTCCAGCTTCAAATCAAAGCAGTCATTATTTGTTTAATTATATAATTGGAATTTGATAAACCAATCAGTGAGGTCCATTCTCGAGCAACCAAAGTATAATTCTGAATAAAACAATTCTTTAAATGTCTCGACAAGTCTTATTTTCTACAATCTAGGAAGAGCCAAACACTTACTTTCTGCCGAGCAGGGGCTTCCATACACTTTTCCACACCTTGTGATCTCCCAAAAGAGTCAAACCCAAAAGCGAGAGTGTCATACACGAATTTGGGATCCATTCCCACCTTCGAAAAATGTGCCCCTGCACATATACATTTCCGAGTCTTGTCCAGCGACTGATTGACTGTTGTTCAAAACAATGGGTCGCCTCCGTGGCCACAAGATGACTCTGTCTGCAATAGGGATACATTGAATCTCTCCAAACTGGGGCTTTTGTTAAGCTGTTCTCTCAGGCTCTCTTTACCAGATTCCCTTTCGGATTTGCTTTGCATCATCGACTGGGGCTTCGCCATGGTCACTTCATCAAACATTGAGGCTCCCCGGAAATGGGTCGACTATGTTGCCAGGGGCTTTAAACAAAAATCAGGGCTCCAACGAAGTCATATCTAAGAAGGGCATCCCTTGTCATCAAGATCAACATGTGGCAAACTCTGTGAGTTAGTTAGAAACATAATCAATCATAAGGCCTCCTTATCAGATTAACATGCTTTCAAAATGCCATCCTCCTTGGCACCTTATTTACAAAAATCACTCTTTGGTCTCCACAAATTTTCAAACCCTTCAAATCTATCAAAGATGTATCTTTGTGACTCTCAAGATGACTCGGTCCTACCTCTCATCTCTAGACATCAAACTCATCCAAGCCCATCTTCTATCATAGACACCTACTCAGCCTCGCCTTGCTTAAACCATAATCTTTCTGCTCAATTTGCCTTGTTCAGACTTACCTCTCAAAACCCTAGCCTCGAGCCTAGGTGACAAATACCTTTCTAAACCCTAGTCTCAAGCCTAGGTAACAAATACCTTTCTAAACCCTAACCTCGAGCCTAGGAGACAAAACACCTCTCTAAACCCTAGCTTCAATCCCAATTCAATTTCTAGGGTGACTTCCTTATACGTCAATTTCTAGGGTGACTTTTCATTGCAGTGTATAAAAATAGAAAAATGCCCATAAATAGAAAATACTAAATTAACTTGTCAAAATCTGTACATAAAATATTTGCATCATACTAACGGGTCAGCATGAAAATAAGAGTCTGCATATAGCCTTTTCTTTTATTTATTACAGGAGTTACAAATAAAATCTACAAAATAAAAAGTCCTAATGACCTCGACGGGAAGTCGAACTGCGACCACGGGAAAATCTAGAGGCTGAACTGCCCTCGTCATGGGATCGCTGTCTGCGTTGAGCTGGATCCGCGTCTACTGACCTCCGAGACTGGCAAGAAAGTGTCTGCACTGCACTCCTCAGCAGACGGCTCAATATATTAGTCTGCCTCACAGCCCGCACATAAGAATCACGGGTAACCTGCAAAATCAGAAACGAGGGTCACACCAAGGCTAAAACATAAGGATCGATGCATAAAAGGAGAAGTAAGAGATATACCCCACCGGCACTATCGGGAGGAAGCTGAGCAGCCTCGACCTCGTCAGCCTCCGTAGGCGTCAAATCTACCCTCACCTGCCCGTCACCAGCCACACAAAGAAGTGGTCAGGAAACGGGGGCATATCTACAATCTCAGGATGCCCAACACCCATCAGCCCGGGGACAACTAAGCCCTGACCCCCTACGTCGGCAACCTCACCAGCCCGCCTCACCACCTGTGGGGATCTAAGAAAAAGCTCCACGAAGGCCTGGTAATCCATGTCAGACCGGAACTCAGCAGCAGAATCCCATGCAGATAATCCTCCCTCCTCGCCAGACGATTGGGATACCACATGTTTCTAGGAGGATGTTGGGGCGCATAAAGCGGAGCCCACGCATAGTGCTGTCTAGCCACCCGCTCTCCCAAGTACATCGCATCACCAGACAAGCCAACCAACAACCTACGGGAGGCAGTAACATACCGAACATCACCAACTGTCTCTGAAGCCTCGATGGTCCAAGGATAAAGCAGAAACTCAATCCTCCACGGACCACCTAGAACAGCCCTCAACTCAGACGCCCGAACCGTCTTTTGAGCCCCCTCTACCCTGTTCTCCTTCCTCCAATAGTACATAATAGGCACGTCCTGGGTCTGATCATGCAAGGTAAATGGGGCAACATTGAACACCTCGTAGACCCACGCCTGCAAAAGATACAGAAAACAGATATTCGTGAGGATGTAAGGGACAAACAACAAGTAAGAAGGCAATAGAAAAGGACAAAAGGCCGATATACCTCCAGAACAAGCTGAAACGCGTCAAAAGAGGAGGTATTGGACCTCGAAACAGTGTCCAAAGCCCGATACAACTCAGCCAAGCTGGCTCCCCCCCACGAGATGTCACGCACCAAATCCAAGTCCGCTAGAGCACCCAACAAAGAAAATCGGCATACTGGGCCCAAGTTGGGAAAAAGGGCCACTGAGAAGCTATACCAAAGGAACCCTCGAACAAGTGCATCAAACCCATACAGGCCACGTGTATACTGACCAACGGCAGCCCTAACGAGCCTATACAACTTCCCAGCATCAATGCCGAAAGTTCGGCTTGAACCCAAACTAGCCCCGAACAGCTGGGTCTGACGTGCCGAGTCAGCATGGAGAGTCTCATCATACGGGAGCGCTATGTCAGTAAACCTCAACCCAGTGAGAGCAGCAAAATCTGTAGGAGTAATCGTGGCCTCACCCCAACTCAAGTGGAAGGTATGTGTCGTGTCCCACCAAAACTCCCGACACACCTTCAATACAGCAGTGCACCGTCTGGTCTGGCCCATCCGTAGGACCATATCAAAAAAGGGAGCCAGTCCCAAGCCCTCCACCCGCTCACGAGGACTACCCTCACCAGCCGGCAAGGACGCCCACAACTCTCATATCGCCTTAAGGGAGCTACGCCCTTTCATCTTCTTCCCCTGCAGGTAAACACAGCACAGGTATGCATCATTACTCGCATTTAAATAATAACATTTGTACGTACTTGTATTATTTATTTGTTAAATAAAAATTCCCGTACCTGTATCCCAACACGGCAACGAAGTCCCGTGGAGCCATGACGCTCCTGACCCGCATAAAAATCAGACTGGTTCCGCAACGGAAAAAACAACCTCGAAGATCGGTAGTTGCGAGAAGCCCGTTGCCTTCCCGCATCAAGGTCCCCGCCAGCGTCACTCCTATCGCTCTCCCCGGCACCATGGTCACCTCCCTCTTCATCATCACTACCACCATTGCCACCACTTTGGCCTCCACCATTACCTCCACCATTACTGCCACCATTGCCGCCACCATTGCCACCTTGGCCGCCACCATCACCTCCATAACTACCGCCAATATTTCCATACCCACTATCAAAACTACCAAAACCACCAAAGCTTCCACTGCCACCAGCACCGCTGCCGTCATAACCGCCGGCATGACCAAAGAGACCACCAATATCGCCGGTGTACGAGCCCAAAGATTGATAATCTGGGCGATTCATCATGGAAATTACATCGTTGACCCAATCTGGAGGATCCATGGAAAATCCTTCACGAACTTAGCACAAAAACAATGAAGTCACTCGAATTTCTTCAACCAAGCTCTTGAAACTTCGTAACAATGGCGGAAAAAGAAGAAGAATGGAAGAAGAAGAAGACGTTCGCAGGTAATAAAGGCCGATCGCCAAAAATTCTGACCAATCCAGGAAAGGGTCGATCGACCCTTTTTATAAAGGGCCGATCGGACCTTTATTTTGGTTTTCTTCGTGATCAATGAACGGTGAGGATTTCATCTGGGCCTCGCCGATCCACGTCAAAAGTCCCTAAGCCAATCAGAAGAAAGGGCCGACCGACCCTTCCTTCTCCCCACCTCGATAACGCCAATTCAGTCAAATCCCTTGACCAGACCTCGATAAGGTCGACCGACCCTTTACTTAAAGATCATATTTTCCCAATTTTACCCTTTTCCTAATATTAGTTAAATTCCCTACTTATAATTTATCTTTTTATTATTTTCCGGGTAACTCCCACATAATCATCACAAATCTTTGGGTGACTCCCCGTACAGTCAAATCTTTGGGTGACTTCTGATCAAATCTTTGGGTGACTCCCCAGATCAAATATTTGGGTGACTCCCCGAACAGTCAAATCTTTGGGTGACTCCCCGTACAGTCAAATCTTTGGGTGACTCCCCGTACAGTCAAATCTTTGGGTAACTCCCCGAACATTCAAATCTTTGGGTGACTCCCCGTACAGTCAAATATTTGGGTGACTCACGTGAACAAGTGACTCAGCATCAAATCTTTGGGTGACTCCCGAACAATCAAATCTTTGGGTGACTCCCTGACAAATAAATCTTTGGGTGACTCCCCGAACAAGTCAAATCTTTGGGTGACTCCCGTACAGATCAAATCTTTGGGTGACTCCCCGATACGATCAAATCTTTGGGTGACTCCCCGAACAGTCCAAATCTTTGGGTGACTCCCGTACGATCAAATCTTTGGGTGACTCCCGATACAAAATCTTTGGGTGACTCCCCGTACGATCAAATCTTTGGGTGACTCCCCGGACAGTCAAAGCTTTGGGTGACTCCCACATACAAATCTTTGGGTGACTCCCCGTCTGATCAAATCTTTGGGTGACTCCCGAATCAAATCTTTGGGTGACTCCCCAAGTCAAATCTTTGGGTGACTCGGTGACTCCAAGCTTTGGGTGACTCCGACGTCAAAATCTTTTGGTAACTCCCATGCAGTCACGTATCCCCGGGTGATTCCCACACAATCATATCTTTGGTTTGAGACACCACACGTCCTCCGTTCTTGGGTACTAAACGCCCACTTTTCTGAACTACGACTCGGCTTGATTCCTCTTGGGATACGTAGGTAGCCCGACAAGGGTTCATCCGCTCGACCTCCCTGGTCACCTTTCATTTGCGACTCAGCTCGAGT
Source organism: Adenophora triphylla var. japonica (assembly GCA_022495995.1). NCBI lineage: Eukaryota > Viridiplantae > Streptophyta > Magnoliopsida > Asterales > Campanulaceae > Adenophora > Adenophora triphylla. The sequence goes on along the minus strand of JAFEMH010006210.1, from coordinate 72,498 downwards.
TCAATCATCACATCCGCAAGCTCATCATTCCTCCTCCTGAAATCCCTTTTTTCAGGACGGATCCTATCTTTATCGTCGACCCCACTTGTCTTACAAGAAGCGTCGCCGAGGGGCTACTGTTAGTACCCGGTCCTAAAAAAGGTATTTTTAATATATTGGGCTGGTTTGATTAGGGTTGACCGAAAACCCCAATTAAAACCTTTTAATTATTCTTTTTCCTTCGCGCCGTCAACTGCTGGCGTGGAAAGTACGCGAAGAAAAGTGCCGATCAACCATTTGTTGAAGTGCCGATCGACCCTTCTCAAAAGGTTCGATCGACCCTTCTGAGAAGTGCCGATCGACCCTTTCCCCAGTCCAGCCCATTTCCCAAGCACTATAAATACGTGCAGACGTTTCACTTTTTCAACACACAATTTCCACGAGAAAATCAAGACTATACTTGATTTTCCTTCCGTACCTCTCCCATACTCTTCGAATCTTGCTAAAGATTCGACCTCCGAAGTCTTGCCACAATTGGTAAGCCTTTTATTAATATTCCGTTCTTTATTATCATTATTGTTATGCTTACATATGTTTTAATTGTGCCTATATGCTAGATTAGGACTATTTTAATGTATTAAAGTATGCATAGCCGAGGATGATCTAAGGTTCTCCCCGAGAAACCCAATGGATCTAGGAACTATTTCTTTCTTTCCTCCTTAAATAATAATCATCCCATGATCAACAATTCCCCAAGGATGAACGTTGATTAGTGCACCTTCCGAGGGCCTAAATCAAAGGTTCTAGGGTGTGATCATCAATTAATTCTTTCTCTCCCCTCCTTATGCATGATCCCGTTTCTTCTATCTATTCCTATAAACACCGCACACAACCAACACCCCACATGCTAGAAAGACCGATCCGTCGGGCAATAGGAGTGATAGCGTTTCTTCTTCTATTGTAACTTGACCCCCGAACCCAATCACATGTTTAGCCTTTTTTCAATGCTTTGGGCTATATCAAAGCGGCGTGGCGACTCTCAAAAGTTAAACTAATATTTTTTATATGGTTTAAACCGAGTGTCACTTAATGAATATCCCATTTCGATCCGACATTACATAATTATTTATTTTAAACTTCCGAATGCGTGTTGCATCGGGACGGGGTATTCACAGCAATGATAAACAATACAATCCCTATTATTTACGTCAAATATCTAGCTATAGAGCAGCCTGAAGATTGCATACAGATTGATGATCCAGTAACGGCATCAAAGGATAACAATCAAGAAGCATCCTAGACTCAACCCTATTATGAGTACTTACTAATAATACGGTTCCTCGGGATCCTAAGGCAACAAGGGATTTATGAATGAAGGCATCTAGGTTTACTCTAATTGAGGGAGTACTCTTCAGGAAGTCATATTCAGGTCTCTACATGAGATGCGTAGAACCTGATCAAGTTGCTGTCATCTTAAAATAACTGCATGATGGTGAATGTGGAAACCATTCTAGGGGCAGATCGCTATCATCTAAGGCTCTAAGATCAGGATATTATTGGCCAACTATAAGACAAGATGCTGCAGTATATGTTCAAAAATACGACTCTTGTCAAAGGTATAACAACATTTTACATTAGCCTGCAGAACCTATGTATCCTATAGTGTCCTCTTGGCCTTTCATGCAGTGGGGGATGGATATTGTGGGAAAGTTACCAAAAGCTCCTGGGGGCAAAGTATTCATGTTGGCAATGACAGACTATTTTTCGAAATGGATTGAAGCAGAATCATATGTTCAGATCAGAGATAAAGAAGTTATTTCTTTCTTAAAAAGAAACATCCTGAGCAGGTTCGGGATTCCATCAGAAATTATTTGTGACAATGGATCACAATTCATCAGCAAGAAAACCAAGGGCTTCTGTGTAAGATGGGGAGTAAAATTGATAATGTCAACTCCATGCCACCCTCAAGCAAATGGACAAGCTGAATCAAGCAACAAGTTGATTATTAACAACTTGAAGAAGCGTCTTGATCAAAAGAAGGGAAGATGGGCTGAGGAACTACCTTTTGTACTATGGGCAGATAGGATGACTCCCATGAATGCAACATGGCATACTCCTTACTCATTGGTGTTTGGCATAGAAGCAGTAATACTTGTTGAAGTTGTGGTACCAACTGCAAGATATGGGCTCACGACTCCAGATAGCAACCAACAAGCTTTGACACAAGACTTGGACACTGTGGACGAATTAAGAGATATTGCTAAGATTAGGTTAGCAGCTTATCAACAAAGGATATCTAGAGCTTACAATAAAAATGTTCGAGTAAGAAGATTTCAAGCTGGAGACTTGGTTCTCAGAAAGGTCTTCCAAAACACTAGGATTTAAATGCTGGGAAGCTAGCTACTAAGTGGGAAGGACCATATCTTATAGATGCTGAAGCAGGAAAAGGAGCATATTGGTTAGCAAGTCCAGACGGTACGAGAATCCCAAGAAGTTGGAATGCTATTCATCTTAAACATTACTTCATGTAAGTCTAAACATGTTAAAATCCAGTTCAAATCAGGTACGCATTGTTGAATAATTTAATTTTTACGTTTTTTCTTTTTTTATTATCTCTCTTAGAAACAATACTAACTTAAGCATCAGAGGGGTGTTAGCTAAGCTGACACCCAACCCTAACATATATCTGTTTTGCAAGGTTCTTCACAAGTTACATGTTCAATATGTAAGACAAAGTAACAACCCGATTTGTTTATAAAGAATGAAGATGATTCACTACGATCAGACTGTTTCATGACCTGAAGTTTAAGGTATACACCTTCTAAAGTGCTTAAAAGATTATGCATCTTTTCTTTAGTACAATTGGTTATCAAAACCTCGCCTGGGCGCACGTATTTCACACAGTGTGAAACAAAGTTCTAAAGGTTGTAACATTTTCATGTTACTCACAAAGTTCAAGAAGTTAAACACATTCAGTGTTTTCATACGACCAAAAGAATTACTGAATCAAAAAACCAGCTACCTGCTAAGATATAAAAAATATTGTCACTAAAATGACAAAACCAAAAACCAAATGCCAAAAAAGGCATACAAAAAATTACAAACCAAAAATTGTTATGAGGACACAACCTCATATAAACCAAATTAATTGTTTTTAAGAAAGAAAACATCTAAATCTAAGATTCTCATTCAGTGTCACTATCTTGAGCATCTTCAACCTGCTCAATTCCATCTGCATTTTTAGCCTTGGAGGTTACCTCACCTGTTTTTCGTTAATAATCCTCTATAGAGCTGCATATTCTTCTTCTAGATTCCAGTTTGTGTGTTCCCCTGCTTGGTACTCCTTAATCATCTCGATCCTAGCCTCAAAGACCAATTTCGCAGCCTCGGTCACCATGTCATCACGAAGCGTTTCCATCTCCTTCGCATGTCTCTTACCAGCATTGGCAAGTCTGACTACCCATCTTGAAATCTCCTCATCCTTAGCCTTAACTTCTTCTCTCTTCTCTTTCAACATCTTGAAAGATGACTTTAGATCTTCCTCGTATTCAGCCCTATCCATGTCTAAAGTGTCAGCTTTAACTTTCCACATCCTATTTCCTTGGACATCATCTTGGCAATTGTCACAGCCTATCATAAAAAATAACAGTATTGATCAAAGCATGGAAGGATATTCCAATAAAAATCAAAATAACCCATTACCCGATTCTCTAAAACTTCTTCGCTCGGTGTTTCCTTCTCTACGACCATATCTTGGTCACTTCTCATTCTTTTCGCCTTGTTATCCGTCTTAGGCAATAGAGGCTGACTTCCTTTATCCTTCATCTTATACTTAGCCACGATATCACTTACTGCAAACCCAGATTTAGAGCGAGTCACTGCAAAGATGAAATACATTAGTATGTAATTTGAATGAACTCTTCAGACAAATTAATTTGATTTTTGAGAAGAATACTTACTGTGGAGATATTCAGAAGACAATATCGATGGACTTGCAATCTATAAGGAAACGTCAAGTTTGATAGAGATTTGAAAGGATTTGTTTTCCTTTTAAACAATGCAAAAGATATTTAGATGGATTTAAACAATAGGCCCGTTACAACTCTTCAAATCCTCGAATAACTGTCTAAACTAGCCCATGGAAGTGAAGCGACATTTGGCAAAATATTAGGCTTTCCAGGTTTCACTTTGATTATCCAAATATTTTGGGGGCAATTGTTTGGGGTAGAATTTTACTTAACACTGCATTGACATCTTGGCTCACATGATCCTTCAGTATCTTGATTATTCATCATCTTTAACATGACATCTTGTTTCTAACAACTTGAAAATGCAGGTTCAAACCCCTCTTATGCAGATTCGATCGTTCCTATTTTTCTGGGGGGTAATTACTACACAAGGATTAACGACTGAGTCTCATGTGTTTCAAATGTATTTCTAACGGAATATAAGATAATGGCAAACGGTTCCTAAACTTCAGCAACCTGGTCCGTATTTCTAGGGATTAATGGTTACACGTTAATTACTTCGCCATTTTGGGGTATAAAAGGGGAGCTAGGGATAGGCGTCATGGACAGCAACTTTGTAAACTCTCACTATACTTCCACTTTGTACTCACACAACATAAATTGATAAACATTTTTTGTTAAGGTAGGCTTTTCCTAAAGCCTCCCGAGATTTTGTGTCGGAGATCAATTGATCAAGGGCTTTTCTCGTTACATCTTGATGTAGCATCTTGAACTTTATCATTCTTATACTCCATTTGTGCCCAAAATCATTTCACCGAATGTTCAATTTTAAAGCATGCAAAAAATTGACCAAAACAATAACACTCTGAAGTCAATATGAATATGGTGTTCAATTTGATGTTCCACGCACAATAATTGGATTGTTGTCATTATAAAACGTTATTCATGTAATAAAAGATGTAATTAACTCATTTTACATTTTTTGGTAAATATAACACACCTACTATAAAATATATTATTTTATTTATAAATTGTAACTCATTTATTATAAAAATTTGGCTGTTGTTGTAGAGTCGGATTGAACATGCCCGATATTCATAAGAGTCTTTGTTGTGGAGGAGCCGGCTGATAATGATCTGAATCTTCTCAATTATTTATTAATAGGATCTAATTGTTATACTCACGACAACTATCCACTTATAATTCACTATCCCATTTTCTCTCTTCTATCCGCTCACAACACATATTTTTAGAACACTTTTTCTTAATTCCCGCTCTTAAAAGCAAATCACAAAATCTGGGGAGAAATGCGTTTCTCCGTAATTTATGGAGAAACGGGGCCCGACTTGTCGCGCGACAATGCAGGCCAAGGCTTCTGGATATCCAGAAGCTTATGAAAGTGATATCCAGAAACCTTCAAAATGATATCCAGAAACTTTCAAAATGCTTCTGGATATTCATTTGATGGTTTCTGGATATACATTTGAAGGTTTCTGGATATCCGAAACCTTCAAAATGAATATCCGTAAACTTTCAAAATGTTTACGGATATTCATTTGATGGTTTACGGATATACATTTGAAGGTTTACGGATATCCGAAAACCTTCAATAAGCAATTTCTGGTCTTGGCCTTGGATTTGGCTTCAAATCTATTTTTTCTGGATATCCGCCAAAAGGCTTCTGGATATCCGTTCCAAAGCTTCTGGATATCCAGAACCCTTTGAGACTGATATCCAGAAATTTTCTTCTGGTTATCAAACGCATAGCTTCTGGCTATTAAAAACACGTTTCTCCGTAGTTATGGAGAAACGCGTTTCTCAGCAGACCTACTCAAAGCAATATGTATATATACATGTATATATACACATGTATACATATATATATATATATATATGTATATATATATATATATATATATACATGTATACATATATACATGTATACATACATATATATGTATATATACATGTATATATATATATATACATGTATATGTATGTATATATATATATATACATGTATATGTATGTATATATATACATACATGTATATGTATGTATATATATACATACATGTATATGTATGTATATATATACATACATGTATATGTATGTATATATATACATACATGTATATTTATGTATATATATATATACATACATATATATATATATATATATATACATACATATATATATATACATATATATATATATATATATATATATATATATGTATATATATATATACTCCCTTCGTTCCACGTGAGTGTGGACCAAAATTTTGGGCACACAAATTAAAGAAAAGTAAGAGAAATAAATAGTAGAAGTAGGTGTTTGTGAGTATGAAAAATTAAATATGAGAGAAAATGAGTGAGAGGAATAGTAAGTTGATTGGTGTTGTGAGTGTAAAAGTAAAGTAGGAGAGAGAGTGAGTGGGTTGAATAGTAAAGATTCTTTGCCATTTTGGACAGTTCACACTCACGTGAAACGGACGAAAAAGAAAATAAGTCCACACACACGTGGGACGGAGGGAGTATATATATATATACATATATATATATATATATATACATACATATATATATATATATATATATATATATATATATATATATATATATATATATATACATATATATATATATACATATATATATATACATATATATATATATATATATATATATATATAAACAACAATAAAGCCTTAGTCCCAAAATAATTTGGGTTGTCTAACATGAATCCTCCTATGTCATCGTGTAAAAAAAATTAAAAAAAAATAAATAAATAAATAAAAAAAATAAAAAATAAAATAAAATAAAATAAAAATCAACCCCACACATGGGTTTTTTCCCTCCACTCCGGCCTCTTCAGCGCAATACTTTTATCCACTCCAAGTAAACTCATATTATTTTCAATCACTCTAATCCAAGTTTGTTTGGGTCTTCCCCTACCCCTCGCCATTTTATCATTTCTCCACTGTTCCGGCCTCCTAACCGGTGCATCACTCGGTATTCTTCTCACATGTCCAAACCACCTTAGACGATTTTCCCTCATTTTATTCTCAATGGGTGCAACTCCTACTTTACCTCTGATCACCTCATTCCCCAATCGATCATTTCTTGTATGACCGCACATCCATCGAAGCATACGCATCTCCGTCACATTCATCTTATGCACGTGACACTGTTTCACGGCCCAACATTTGGTGCCGTAAAGCAGTGTCGGCCTAATTGCCGTGCGGTAGAATTTTCCCTTTAATCTATGGGGCATGCCATGATCACATAGAAACCCTGTGGCACTCTTCCACTTCAACCAACATGCTTTAATCTTATGAGTCACATCTCCATCTAATTCTCCATACTTTTAGATAATGGATCCAAGATAGCGAAAAAACTCAGAAGCTTGGACAATATTTCCATCAAATGTGACCGCCCCTGCCTTCCTACTTCCAACTCTGCTAAACTTACACTCCAAATATTCAGTCTTGCTTTTGCTCAGTCTAAAACCTCGAGATTCCAAAGTGTGTCTCCACAACTCCAATTTACTTTCAACACCCTCTCTTGTCTCTTCGGTCTTCCCAACACTAGTCTGTACACAAGTACTAACTCCATTATACATGTCCTTGATAATATCAATATACTTCTTTGAAACACCCTTCTTTGCTAATGCCCACCAAAGTACCTCTCTTGGCACTTTATCATACGCCTTCTCCAAATCAATGAAAACCATATGCAAATCTTTCTTTTGATCCCGATATTTCTCCATGGTTTAACTCATAAGATATATTGCCTCCATAGTCGATCTTCCCGCCATAAACCCAAATTGATTATCCGAAATATCCACAATTTTTCTCAGCCTTTGTGCATCACTCTTTCCCAAAGTTTCATAGTATGGCTGATTAGTTTGATCCCCCGATAGTTGACACAATCTTGGACGTCACCTTTGTTCTTATACAAAGGGATTCCGCCACTCAATGGCATTGTGTTAATTCTCCATATCTTGTTAAATAGCTTTGTTAACCAATCTATTCCCCTCTCCCCGAAACATCTCCAAACCTCAATTGGTATTCCATCCGGTCCTACAGCTTTCTTCAATCCCATCTTTTTTATTGCCATTTTCACTTCACTCTTTTGAATTCTCCGCATAAAATCTCGATTAACCATACTCGAAGAGATATTTAAATCTCCAATATCCTGCTCTTGACCGCCATTGAACAAGGTATCAAAGTACGAACTCCATCTATCTTTTATCTCTTTATCCTCGACTATAGCTCTTTGGTCTAAATCCTTCACCCATTTAACCGTTCCAATATCTCGTGTCCTCTTATCCCTCATACGAGTGAGTCTGTAGATGTCCTTTTCCCCTTCTTTTGTATCCAACTTATCATAAAGTTCCTGATTCACCTTTTCTCTTGCATCTCTTACTGCTTTCTTAGCATCTCTTCTAGCTTCCTTATACTTCTCATAGTTCTCGTCGCTCCTACATTTCCCTAATAATTTGTAGCATTCTCGCTTGTCCTTTATTGCTTGTTTTACTTCCTCGTTCCACCATGATGTGTCCTTACTTGGTGGCACGTTTCCTCTAGATTCTTCAAGAACTTCTTTCGCCACCTCCTTTATGGTATGTTCCATCTTGGTCCAAGTCGAATCTATAACCATATCCTCCATATTATCCGACCAAATACCGGTATCGATCATCTTATCTACAAATTTCTGTTGATTTTCCCCTCGAAGTCTCCACCACTTGATTCTAGGGTCTACCTGTGGTTTCTCTTCCTCGGACTTCTCTTACTTCGGAAATCAAGTACGTACCACAAGTCTATGTTGAGTTGTTGCGCTCTCACCCGGAATAACCTTGCAATCTGTATAACTCTTTCTACAAGCATTTCTTACTAAGAAGAAGTCAATCTGACTCGCATTACCTCCACTCCTATAGGACACCAAGTAAGATTCTCTCTTCTTGAACCAAGTGTTCATTATACTCAAATCGTATGCCAACGCAAAATCCAGGATACTATTTCCTGCTTCATTCTTCTCCCCAAAACCAAAATCTCCATGTATGCTCTCAAAGTCATGTCGACTAGACCCCACATGCCCGTTCAGATCACCACCAATGACTAATTTCTCACCACTAGGTACTCGTTGCACTACCTCCTCCAAATCTTCCCAAAACACTTGTTTAATAGATGCATCCAACCCTACTTGTGGTACATAGGCAAAAATAATAGTTATAATCTCATTACGTATCACAAGTTTAATGCCCATAATTCGATCACTCTTCTTGTACACTTCCACCACATCATTAATATACTCCTTATCAATAATGATACCCACTCCATTTCTACCCTTATTCTTTCCTGAGTACCAAAGCTTAAAATCCCAATGCGATATTTCTTTTGCTTTCTCTCCAATCCACATAGTTTCCTGTAGACACACTATGTGAATCTTCCTCCCCCTCATAACTTCCACCACCTCTGCTGATCTCCCTGTCAAGGATCCAATGTTCCAATTTTCAAAGCGCATCCCGTTACCCTTACACCTACCATGGACTAGCTTCTTTACCTGCACTCATATATATGATATATATATATACTCCCTCCGTCCCACTCCACTGTGGACCTACTTTTTGGGCACGGGAATTAAGGAAAAATAGAAGAGAGAAATAGGTGGAGGAGATGTTTGTGAGTATGAAAAATTAAATAGAAGAGAGAATGAGTGGGAGGAATAGTTAGGAGAGAGAATGTTGTGAGTGTAAAAGTAAAGTAGGAGAGAGAATGAGTGGGTGGAATAGTAAAAATTCTTTGCCATTTTGAGCAGTTTACACTGGAGTGGGACGTCCCAAAAAAGAAATAAGTCCACACTGAAGTGGGACGGAGGGAGTATATATATATCTATAGTATAAATCACACCATGGGTGAACAGTACTATGAACAGTACCAAATGCCAAATTTTCCATTTTGCCCTCACTAAGTTGTCCCTTTCCCATTTTGCCCTTTAAATTATTTTTTTTAATTAAAAAAAAAACACGTGTCCTCGAACACGGGCTTTTACTAGTATATATATATACTCACAAATTCATACATAATCATGTTTTCTTAAGCCATGGGCTTAAATCTTCTTACGATCTGAACTTTGTTCAAAACTTTAGGGCTCACCAATAAGTTTCCACCACAGATTGAAAAATGGCAGAAGACAGGCGTAGTTCAGCCTCTCATCTTTGATAATGGTACAATTACATTAAGTTCAGCACACATCCCTTTGCTAGAAGATTAAATGTCAAGATTGGACATCCCCAGGTGGGTTCCACTTATCGCCAATAATGCTCTTGATTCATAAACATGGGTCGTGTCATCATCTTGGCCACTGGGAGCAGCAGACAACAAATTTTCGTGAGCAGCGGTCCCAAATATGAGTGGAATGGTTCTTTTATATTGTAGATAATGTGTGACACATTTATTTTTATTTAGTTGACCAAAGACTATACAGTCTAACAGGCGTAATGCTACAATGTATTGTGATTCATAATTTCTTCATCTCTGCAAGTGTCTGCCGTTGGAGTGTCCTTTAATTCCTTCTTCTTTTTCTTCTGTTGATACAATTCAGATCTACCCAACACCAGGTATGTTTCTGTTTCTGTTTCTGATCTGTTTAGTCACGTCTTCTTAATTCATGGGCTAAAATCTTCTTATTTATCAGAGCTGCATTCAAACATTTGGTCGTATCTTCTTAACAGTTTCTTTTGATTTTGAATTGCTCGTTGTTAGTGTTGTCTTTCAACTTTTGGACCCATCAATTATAAAAACATAGAAGAAGATGAAGAAGAATAAGAAACATTACCAGGAGTTGGCTTACTAATTATATAATATGATGATTGATCATCTAAAAGCTCAAATTAAATCTGATTTCTGTTCATAACAAGCATTAAAATCGATGCATTCTTAAGTTTATTCCACCAATGGTACCTTTTTCCCAGCACACATTGAGAAATGGCGGAAGATGAGGATATTCAGCCTCTCGTCCTTGATAATGGGACAGGAATGATCAAGGTGACTATCCCAATTTTAGTATTAATTACTCCTATTTAATTATTAAACGTTTGAATCTTACTTATTGATCATCTGCATACATTTAGGCTGGTTTTGCTGGAGATGATGCACCAAAAGATGTCTTCCCTAGCATTGTGGGTAGGCCTCGTCACCCCAGTGTGATGGCTGGTATGGGCCAGAAAGATGTGTATGTTGGGGATGAGGCTCTATCCAAGAGAGGTATTTTGACTTTGAAATACCCGATTGAGCATGGAATTGTCACTGATTGGGATGACATGGAGAAAATTTGGTATCACGCCTTTTACAATGAGCTTCGTGTGGCACCAGAAGAGCACCCTGTTCTCCTCACAGAAGCTCCTCTCAATCCGAAAGACAATCGTGAGAGAATGACTCAAATTATGTTCGAGACCTTCAACACTCCTGCCATGTATGTTTCCATCCAGGCTGTCCTCTCCCTCTATGCCAGTGGTCATACAGATGGTAAGAAAACTTATGCAAAAATAAGCTCCAAGTGTTATATCTTACCCTAGTTAATGATAAATAATGTAATATGTTTGCAGGTTTTGTTCTTGACTCTGGGGATAGTGTCAGCCACTCGGTCCCCATATTTGAAGGGTTCGCTCTCCCACACGCAATCCTGCGTCTCGATCTGGGAGGACGTGACCTCACTGATGCCCTCATGAAAATTTTAGCTGAGCGTGGTTACAGTTTCACAACTATTGCAGAGCAGGAAATCGTGAGGGACATGAAAGAGAAGCTAGCCTACATTGCCCTCGACTACGAACTAGAGCTAGAAACCTCGAAGACCAGCTCGTCTGTGGAGAAGAACTATGAGCTTCCCGATGGACATGTCATCACTATCGGAGCTGAACGATTCCGGTGCCCTGAAGTCCTCTTCCATCCTTCAATGAACGGAATGGACGGTTCTGGCATTCATGGAGCTACATACGACTCGATCATGAAATGCGACATGGATATTAGGAAGAATCTTTATGGTAATATTGTTCTTAGTGGAGGATCCACCTTGTTCCCGGGCTTTCTTGACAGGTTCAGCAAGGAGATTACCGCATTAGCTCATAGTAGAATGGAGGTTAAGGTGGTGGCCCCACCGGAAAGGAAGATCAGTGCATGGATCGGAGGCTCCATTTTGGCATCGCTCAGCACATTCCAGGATGTAAGTAAGAAATATTTTGGTAAATTCAACATATATCAGCCTATACAAGACTCAAATTTGGTAAATTTTATGTTATTTATGATTGCAGTTGTGGATATCAAATGCTGAGTACAATGAATCAGGACCATCCATCGTTCACAGGAAGTGCTTCTAAGTGAAGGATTCGTGAAGGATTCATCGAAGAGATTTATACAATTTCTGTTTATCTAAGGAACTACTTGTTTTTTGTACATTGCTTAATTAGAAACAAGACATCTGCACTATGCAAAATAGTTATAATTTTTCAGATTATGCATTGCCAAAAACTTATAAAAAACGCGTTTTTTCATAAGCTTACGAAAAAACGTGTTTTAAAATTCATTAAATCTTTACCTCTCTCTAAACGCAAAACACTCTCTCTCTCTCACTACTATCTCTCTAAACGCAATTCCCTCTCAATCGGATCAGGACCTTCCCTCAACGGCGACAGCGCCTCCAGAGGTCTCATACTCCCCGATCTCGAAATAAATGGCTCCGGCTGACCTACATGTTTCCGCCGCCGAAGCAAACCCGAGCTGGGTGAACAGCTCCTGCTCCGACTAGGATTTGAGCTCCGGCTTCTGGACCTGGCCGGCGATAATCCCCTAACTACTTCGTCCTTTAATGTGGAGAAGAACCCTTGTTTCCTCTCCATAGTTACGACACTGCCCCTTTGCTTGAATTTGAGAAAACACAGAGAAATTTCAGAGCAGATTCCAATGACTAAGGATTAAAGAGAGCAGGCAATTGCTGGTAACGGTGCGTGTAGCAGCTCACTGGAAAGAGACCAGTGCATTTTAATTCGAGTGCCAGTACATGTTAATTCGAGTGCCAGTGCATGAAGAAGATGATCGGAGATGGAGTGCCAGTGCATTTTAATTCGAGTGCCAGTACATGTTAATTCGAATGCCAGTCTATGTTTTTTTGAATGCCAGTATAATAGAATATTAATGTCAGTGCAGAATAAATCAGATGGGAATTTGAGTGCCAGTGTATGTGTTTTTGAGTGCCAGTGTATGTGTATTTGAATGCCAGTCCATGTGTTTTTGAGTGCCAGTGTATGTGTATTTGAATGCCAGTCCATGTGTTTTTGAATGCAAGTGCTTGTGTATTTGAGAGCCAGTTCATGTATATAAAAGTGCCCGTGTAAAAATCGTCAGTGTCAGTTTAACAAAGTGTTAGTGCAAGTTTACACTGGCACTTTGTTAAACTGGTACTGGCACTTTTTTCACTGGCACTTTGTTACACATGCACTGACACTTTGTCACACTGACACTTTGTTAAACTTGAACTGGCACAAACGAGGAAACACAAAACACGTTTTTTCTAAGTGCCAGAAAAAACACGTTTTTTATAAGACCAACTCATTAAATTGTCATATATTTGTGGTCAAAGTTTAACAAAAAAGTCGAATGGGACAAACATTTTGGGACGGGGGGAGTATTTGTGAAAAATGCATAATAAATTATCTACTTTTTGTTATCATTATATATACCCTTATTTTAACTATTATTGTGAAGATAAAAACTGTAAATTATTTAACTTTAACACAATATAAATGAAACGCAGATAGTAGTATTTTCAGAGGTGATTCACTAGACAAAACTTTCTATAAACTGAACACTTATTTACCACAAAATCTTGAACGTGTTTTTTTCTTAAGATAAGGAAAAACGTGTTTAGAAAATGTGCGGTGACTTTTTTTGTAAATAAGTGATCTTTAAAATAAAAAATTCTGCGATGACATTTCTGTAAATAATTGAAATTCATAAAAACTCACCAACACTTTCAATACTATAAATGACACTTTCAATACTATATCTAACACTATTTTCAGTATTTTCATAAAAACTCACCAACACTTTCAATACTATAAACATTTCTGTAAATAATTGAAATTCATAAAAACTCACCAACACTTTCAATACTATATCTGACACTATTTTCAGTATTATCACTGACACTATTTTCAGTATTATCACTGACACTATTTAATAATACCACTAGCCCTCTCTAGCCCTTTTTTAGTAAGTGTTAAAAGTGTCGGTTTGAATATAGTATATAAGTGTCAATTTGAATGTTATAAGTATCACTTTAAATATCTGATCTTTTATAATACTAGCACTGACATTATTAGGAGGGGTGAAAGTACCATGAAAACTGTAGTTGCAAGTTAAGGACGTTCACATGAATATTGTTCCCAAATTTACTTCCAATCACTGCTAAAAATGGTCCACATCCTTCATTTGGATGTTGACAATTGATATTGTTTTTCGTTAATTGCATTTTTAGCTCACCAAGTTTGAGTCAATTCTCTTAGTTTTTCAATCAATCAACGTACTTCATCTTGACTTTTACTTAAATCCCCATACTAATTTTTTTGCACCAAAACCACAAAACTCTTGGAAAATTATCACATTAGCCACAAATTTGCGGATTAAAGTACGGATTAGGCCCATATTATACACATATTAGTGGCAAAATATAGTTTTTCAAAACTTTTGTGATTTTCGTAAAAAAAAAATATATATATTGAGTGAACTGAAAGTCGAAATAAAGTACAGTGGCTGAAACTGACTAATTTAACGCTTAAATTCTAACATATAACACATATATAAATCGCTAAATTTGGGATAGTAGACTCTAGGTTAATTCACCGCGTAAACATTAAACCCTAAAATGCAAATAACTCACTTTCTTGATATTGGAACATGGGTTGGATTGATTGATGACTTGAAAATTGTAGCATGTTTATGTTTATGTTCATAGAGTTGATATTAAAAATAGTAGTACTACTTGTCATCAATTATATAGCCCCACACTTACAGCTTACAGCTGAATAAGAAAAAGATTGAAGTTAAAGTCCATACACACTTGTTTTTTTTGGACAATTTATGTGGACTTCACCCTTTGATAGTAACCATTTTCTCTTTGGTATCATTAATGTGGTCCCTAAACAAAGTACTCAAATCTCCTTTCTCTATATATGTCCCTTTTTTCTTTGTTTCAATAAGTTGGAGTAGGACCCTTTGGCTATTAATTAATTAATAGTTCATGGCCGTGCATTTAATACACAGATGTTAGACTAATTAATTAATTAATAGTTGTGTTTAAGACATGGGTGTTAGACTAGTTAATTAATTAATAGCTTATGCAATTGTCGATGTGGCACTGCCACGACAATCACTTCATCAAAGTTACCGTTGGTGCAGAAATGAGGTTGACGTGACAGTGTCACATTGACAATTCTGTTAATTTTTTGATGTCGTAAGTGTTCAAATTTGGAAAAGTATGTTGGTTATATTCTTATTAATGAATATTTAAAAATAACTCACTTTCTTTCTTGATATTGGAACATGGGTTGGATTGATTGATGACTTGACAATTGTAGCATGTTTATGTTTATGTTCAAGGAGTTGATATTAAAAATAGTAGTACTACTTGTCATGAATTATATAGCCCCACACTTACAGCTTACAGCTGAATAAGAAAAAGATTGAAGTTAAAGTCCATACACACTTGTTTTTTGTGGACCATTTATGTGGACTTGAACCTTTGATAGTAACCATTTTCTCTTTGGTATCATTAATGTGGTCCCTAAACAAAGTACTCAAATCTCCTTTCTCTATACTCCCTCCGTTCCATTAATAACTTTACTTTTTGTCAAAACGGATGTCCCGTTTAAAGGTTCACCTTTCCTAAAATGACAAAGAATCTTTACTATTCCATCCACTCATTCTCTCTCCTATTTTACTATTACACTCACAAAATTTTCTCCACTTACCACTTTCCTTAATTTGCATGCCCACTCCAAAAGGGTGAAGCAATTACCGGGACGGAGGGAGTATATGTCCCTTTTTTCTTTGTTTCAATAAGTTGGAGTAGGACCCTTTGGCTATTAATTAATTAATAGATCATGGCCATGCATTTAATACACGGATGTTAAACTAATTAATTAATTAATAGTTGTTGATGCTGCAAGAATCGTGCCGTAATCAATCTTCGTCCGGCTGCAAGATCAATCTTCTAATTTTTTGACCTGAAAACAGAACCCACGACTAGCCGAAATGATCTCCGATGAAGACCCTCGGGCGTGAGAGTAAGTATGGAGTATTTGAGAACTAAATATTATAATGAACAGATGAATTCAAAATAACAAAAAGTAATTACCTTGAAACGATTGACGTTGTGATGTATTTATAGGTTTTGCCAGAGTTATAATTGTAATAGGATTGTGTAAGATCCCTTGGATTAAGGATCAGATTTGTATAAGATCTCGTGTCCATAAATAACTCTTGTTTTGTAGGAGTTATGATAAGAGCAGAATCATGAATATGCTTGGACTCTGCAGGTCATCGTTATATTGTAAGTCGAGGTCGCCTGTTTGGATCCAGGTCGACCTGACTGATGGATAGTGTCGGATCATATCCTAAATAGAATCTGGATCGTAATGTCGGATCAAGCTAGGTCGGGACCTTTTAAGGTCGGACAATGAGCTAGGTCGATTGATCTCGCTGATGGGCCCGGGTCCTGATAATAATTGGGTCTAGCCCACTGAGAAGGTGGTGACAATGATACGTAAATAATTGGGCTTGTTTGTTGGGTCTAGCACGTCACTTTTATTCCGTTCAGTGGCCCCCAACTTTCTGAGTTGATTTTTGTCGATCAGAAAGTTATAAGAATTGTTGTTGAAAATTTGAGTAGGTCGCAGGTAGATGATTGAACTGATAGTTGGTCGACCTATGGTGACGTGGCTTAATCTCAATCGTTAATGATGGACGATTGGATCAGCTAAAGCGCCAAATTTCCGTAATCATTGCCTATTTTGACGTTTGGACAACCGCCTTAGGAACCGTTTTCCATATTAATGACGAATTTAACCGTTTGAAGCCAAAACCCTTCCTAATTCAGGAAATGATTAACAAGAGTATAAAAGGAAAATCCTTTTCCTTTTTGGCTTTTTACAAATTTCCAATTCTTGAGCACACCAGCAAGAACTTAACGAAGGTGAATATAAATCTCCCACTACTTCGGTGTCCTCGAGCTTTTTCGATTCCTTTCTGGTTCTCGTCTTCACTACTTTATGTGGACTTCACCCTTTGATAGTAACCATTTTCTCTTTCGTATTAATGTATCATTAATGTGGTCCCTAAACAAAGTACTCAAAACTCCTTTTTCTATATATGTTCCTTTTTATTTGTTTGAATAAGTTGGAGTAGGACCCTTTGGCTAATTAATTAATAGATCATGATGATCGTATATTTAATACACGGATGTTAAATTAATTAATTAATTAATTAATAGTTGTGTTTAATACACGGGTGTTGAAATAGTTAATTAATTAATAGCTTATGCAATGTATCATACTTAAAATTTTATATAGTGTAACATACTCGTTAATAAGGGCAACTCCAACAATGGTATTAGCTAGATATCAAATTTCAAAGTATCAAAAAATTTCATAATATCAAAAATTTCATCTCCAACAATAGATATCAAATTCATGGTATCAAAGTATTTTATATTTGTTAAGTTTATTAATTTTTTCAACATTATCAATTATTTTAAACTATGATTAATTAAAAAATATAAATATTATTTTATTATTATATAAAAAGTCAAATAAATTTAAAATTAATATTAAAATAATTAATTTATATTTAATTTATTTTTAAATTTAGGATATTTATATATATTATAAAAATAACATTTATTTTGAGATGATTATTTTTTAATTTGAACATTTATTGAGAAAGAGAAGAAGTAATTGAGTTTTGAAAATATTGGTGTAGTAATAGTAAAGGTAGCAAATATGTTACCTTTACTAATACTACACCAAATTTTGCTACCATGATTTTTCATTGTTGGAGATACTAATACTCTTATATGGGTATCAAATTTTGAGTTTGATACCCATTTTTGGTGTTGCCCTAATATCATAATACAACTTATATATTTTTTAAATATTTACAAATTATACAACATGCTAGTTTTTTACAAACCTCGAAACAAAATATTGATGAAATTGTCGGTGTGGCACTGCCACGTCAATGTCACGACAATCACTTCATCAAAGTTATCGTTGGCGTAGAGAAATGAGGTTGACGTGACAGTGTCACATTGACAATTCTGTTAATTTTTTTGATGTCGCAAGTGTTCAAATTTGGAAAATTATGTTGGTTATATTCTTATTAATGAATATTTAAAATAATTTGTAAAATCCGCAAATGTTTGTTGCATATAGGTCGTTTGACCAAATGTAAATGGGGCAGTTTCAATATAACTAGCCTAAACAAAATTAGCTAAAAAATTTGTTAGGAGCTTGGGGAAGGAAAATAAGAATTAATAGAATTTCTAGGGCAAAAAATGATTTTTTATTATTTTTTTTAAACCTCTATGTTTCTCATCCCTGCAATATATATATATATATATATATATATATATATATATATATATATGTATATATATATATATATATGTATATATATATATATATATGTATATATATATATATATATATGTATATGTATGTATATACATATATATATATATATATATATATGTATATACATATATATATATGTATGTATATACATATATATATATATATATGATGAAACGATAGTACGAGGGGCAAAAAAGCAGTTTACTCCTTGACAAATAATCCAAGCAGCTTTCCCAAACATACAAAGGCGAGAAAGATATAGACATTAACAATGTGTCAAACAGGTACCTCACAGAATGGGCAGACCCCCAATGGCTTGCTTCAACGATGCCATAAATATATTCCTTATCATCATCAAGTAATCACAGAGCGCAGCAAGAATCTCAAAAGGACGGGTGTTCATGATCATCAACGGTCCTTATACCTGTTGGGTTTGGATCCTAAACTACAAGGAAGAGGAGGAGCCTAAGTCGGAGGTGATGAATCAAGAGGGAAAACTCGTCGGGATCTTCTGTCAAGGAGAGCGGCCGCGCTCGTGGTGGAGGGCGACCGCACTGGAGGTTCAACGAGGGTGTATAAGCTTCTGCCGTTGAGGGCGGCCGCGCTGGCCTTGAGGGCGGCCGCGCTCGGTCCGAATCTGCAGCAGATTTTTTATTTTGTTTCCTATTTTGATTAGATCTCTTCTTAAACTGAGTTAGGGCTTCCTTGTATAACTATATAAGCATAATTTCGGCCTAGAACACATTGTAGCAACATATTAGAGAGGAGACTAATACATATTGGCTTGGCAATTGCCCCCGGACGTAGTTCACGAGTTGGTGAATGAACCGGGTAAACAACTCTTGTGTTCTTGTGTGTGATTGTTTCTTTCTTGTACGTGTGGGTGTGTTGATTTCTTTGTTTTGATTGCAACGGGGGAGCACCAATTTCACAACAACTGGTATCAGAGCTTTGGTTCGGAGGATTCAAAATCTTTTCATTAGTTGATTAATTTTGAATCGCGTTCTTGGGGATTTTGGTGAAGCAGTCAAGATGAAGAACTCAATCGAGAAATTCAACGGTGTGAATTTCACGTTTTGGAAGACAAGGATTGAAGACTACCTTTATTGTAAGGATCTTCATGGACCCTTGAAGACGAAGCCCGAAGACATGTCACAAGGAGATTGGGAGACGTTGGATCGGAAGGCGTTAGGAGCGGTAAGGAGTGCCCTAACCGACGACGTTGCACTAACGCCATGGAGGCCAAGACAACGGTGGAGTTGCTTTGCAAACGCCGTGACCAGACATGTATGAGAAGCCGTCGAATATCAATAAGGTGCATTTGATAAAGAGGTTTGCGAATGCGAAGATGTCGAGAGGGCAGACAGCGGCAAGTCATATCGGCAATTTCAAAGGTATGGTGGACCAATTGAAAAGTGTTGATATTACTTTCTCCGATGAAGTGCTAGCTTGTTTTCTTCTAAAGTCATTGCACGATAGTTGGGAGGTTCTTGTCACAACGATTAGTACGTCGAAAAACAAAGATTGGTGTATACGGAGGTTAGAGATCTCATCCTTCAAGAGGAGTTGCGAAGGAAAGAGAAAAGGGGAGAATCGTCAGTAGATGGGGCTCTTGTGCACTTAGGGTGGAGAGAAAACGGGGTGGACCTAAAAAGGGGAAAAAGGTCAAGTGCTACAATTGTGGTGAATTGGGGCATATCGGTTATATTTGTCAGGAAAAGGTGGTTGTGCTAACGTGGTGGATGATGGTGGTGATGTATTAATCCTAGGGGAGGAGCAATCGGGTGAAGATTGGGTGTTGGATTACGGAGCTTCTTGTCATGCTAGTGGGGATGCAGAATCAATGAGGCGATACAAAACCGGAGATTTTGGGGTTCTCTATCTTGGTGATGGTCAACCATCAAGATCAAAGGTAAGGGGGATGTGATGATGAAGACACCTAATGGACTGTTTTACAACTACACGACGTGATGCATGTTCCGGATTTGAGGAGGAGAGTGATTTACGTAGGACAACTTGACAGTGAAGGGTATGGTGTTTCTTTCATTAGTGGGTCTTGGGAAGTCACAAAAGGGGCTAAGGTGTTGGCTCATGGGGTTAAGGGGAAGATGTCAGACTCTCTACCTACAATATCGATGTTCGTTCCGGTGGGAGCAAAGAGGCTAAAGAACCGGCCTGTTGGTGTGAAAAGGGGAGACATCAAGAAACGGTATGTTGTGGAGGACTCAAAGTTGATCAACGTGGTGTGGAAGTCCAAGGGCCCTAACAGAGCGGTTTCGGACTAAGAACAGGACGATGCAAGAAACAAGGTGTGTCCAAGTTTCAAGGGAGGCATTGCGAGGAAGGTGGGTGCGGAGGGAGAAGGCGAAGTTAGACTTGCGGGGAGAAATCAAGGTAGAAGGCGATTTGGGGAGGCAAGAACGATCTAACACGGAGAGGTTGAAACGTCGCTTGGTTTCAACTCGCCTTATTACTTGAGGAGAGAAGAGGTAGTGTCAAGCCAATATGGAGGGGGAATGTGTTCGAAGGTCTTTACTCCGTGGTGGGAGTTGATGGGTGATTTTATGTTTGTTAGTTTAGTCTCTGGTGGGAGATTGTTGGGTTTGGATCCTAAACTACAAGGAAGAGGAGGAGCCTAAGTCGGAGGTGATGAATCAAGAGGGAAAACTCGTCGGGATCTTCTCGTCAAGGAGAGCGGCCGCGCTCGTGGTGGAGGGCGACCGCGGCGGAGGTTCAACGAGGGTGTATAAGCTTCTGCCGCTGGGTTGAGGGCGGCCGCGCCGGCCTCGAGGCGGCCGCGCTCGGTCCGAATCTGCAGCAGATTTTTTATTTTGTTTCCTATTTTGATTAGATCTCTTCTTAAACTGAGTTAGGGCTTCCTTGTATAACTATATAAGCATAATTTCGGCCTAGAACACATTGTAGCAACATATTAGAGAGGAGACTAATACATATTGGCTTGGCAATTGCCCCCGGACGTAGTTCACGAGTTGGTGAATGAACCGGGTAAACAACTCTTGTGTTCTTGTGTGTGATTGTTTCTTTCTTGTACGTGTGGGTGTGTTGATTTCTTTGTTTTGATTGCAACGGGGGAGCACCAATTTCACAACAACACCAACATAAGAAGTTGGCTCCCGAACGATATTCAAAACGAATTTTGTTGGAAACTCAGCATAGGTCTATTTTCCAACTAAATCCTTATACTTCTTATTTGTATCCATCCATGCTGCCGTTAACATGCTTTCTCTTGAGGTTGGACGATAGACAACTTCATCAATCTCATCGTCATCATTAAAAACTATGCTATGTTCACCCTCCTAATCGAAGACAATCTTTCTACCGAAGGATTCATATAATGGATATTATAACCCAATAACCTCCGGGTAGCCTCACAATGTGATATATATCGACAATCCACGTTATTTTGTATCTCGCCAACATTATTTTTCCTTATTTCCTCGGTAGCACTTTGACAAAATTTGGCAGTAACTCTGTCCTGACCATAACCACTACTAGAAACAGGTTGACATATAAATAAAACCCTAGAACCCCCCCCCCCCAATCAGTTTCGCTTAAACATCAAAAACTCTCTACTCCACCGTCTCTCTGGTCCGCCGTCGACACCATTTTCTCATGTTCTTCTCAGCTCTCACCTCCTTCAGACAGTGTTGAGCTTGAAATCTGGTGGCGACGGCGGCAGTAATCGAGGTAGAATTCTTGGACCTCGTTTCGACTCCTCTTCCTTTGGTTCTTCTGATCTTTCCCTCCTTCGTCCTCATGGCGGTGATGGTGCTCCTCTTGCTTTCAAGGTTTGTTTCTCCCTCCTGGATCTAGGGTTTCCGCCGCTTATTCAACTTGTTTAATTTGTTTGCTTTTAGTTGGCTTGGTTATTTTGACCACTAATCAATTTCTTATTCAAATTAAGGTCTTTTTTTGTATAAGCCTATTAGTGTGTCATACGGTATGAATTTTGCATAGTCTCTCTCTCTCTCTCTCACACACACACACAACACACAAACACAAATGTCAGTGTCCTCTGTGTGATGTAGCACGTGGATCGATAAGTCGAGTCTCAATGACAATGAGGAAGATGGGGAGCGAAAGGTCAGAAATCCAAGCATCAGCATCATGGGGGCAGCACAGCAGGTGCTCGGCCGCGCATGGCAAAGACACAGCCGAGCGTGGCCATACAGAAGCTTCACACCAGCAACTAGTCTGGCACGGCCGAGTAGTGATGGGAGCACGGCCGAACAAGAATGCTGGCACGGCCGAGCAGGTTCAAGACGCGGCCGAGCATGACCTTGCAGAAACTTCACATCAGAAACCAGGCTGGCACGGCCGAGCGTGACAGATCCGTAAAGCCCCAGGAAAAGTTATTTGTTTTATTTAGTTAGGACTCGTTTCGTATTATTATTATTATTATTATTATTATTATTATTATTATTATTATTATTATTATTATTATTATTATTATTATTATTATTATTATTATTATTATTATTATTATTATTATTTCCTTTCCTTTATTTATTAGGTTTTATTATTTTCTTTTCCTTTATTTATTTGGAGTTGCGAGTATAAATATGTTGGGTTTTTGGGTTACAAACGCAGCGAAAGAATATTTATAAATCAACAAAACCCTAGCCCTTGAAACCGTCTAGCATGAAAAGATGAAATCATATGGAATAGATTTTACATACCTTGTAGCGATTATGTTTGTTCAAAACGAATCTCAAAAATCGAATCTTTAAACCTATGTTGAAACTTGGATCTTCTTCTTCCTTGTTCTACCTTGGTGATGAATCAACAATGGAGATCTTCAAGCTTTAGGAGATAAAGTAATCTCCCTCTAATGGTGATCCACACGCGAACGAACCAAGAACAATTCTTGTGGGATTGCTAGATGATCCTCCGATTATTGAATCGATATTCAATAATCAATTGTCGTAACAATGGAATTATTTGGGGCTTTTGATATTTTGATTCTCAATCAATATAAAAAAATCTAGAGTTTCATAAACCTAGACAAAGATGTGTTTTTGGCTGATCAAAGGATTGTATTTATATCAAAAATATAAATCCCTAACTATTAGGGAGAATCCTTGACCAAACAAAAAACCTTTCCAACCAAGGAACTCACGTACGGACAGAAATTTGACGATGGCACGAGTCGTGCCCTTGCTATTTCAGTCATACCCACGAGCCGTGATTGATTTGGCAATCATTCTGATTCAAGAAGCACGACTCGTGCCATAAGGCACGAGTCGTCCCCATGCCCAGAATGCCAACTTACCACGAATTTCCCAAAACGTTGTCGTACTGGTTTAGGAACAAGAGTCGTGATCCTTGTCACAAGTCGTGACCCAGGGCACGAGTCGTGCTCCTGGTCACGAGTCGTGACAAATCCCCAAAATTCCAATTTTCAGCCAGATCAAATCCGTTCTTTGTATGTGACCCAGTAGGAATTATATTTATGTTGGTAGTGAGTCGAAACATCGACCTCACAAGACATAAGTGGTTTCTAGCAAACCATTATATCCACCCAATTAATATAACATTAAAGCTTGATTCATCGATAGATCAAATGTCACAATCTCTTTGTCCACGATGTCCAGTTGAACATGAGTCATGGTCCAAGTCAACTCATAATGTTCAATGCTTTCTCGATTCCGAATATGTTGATAATCCAAGTGCATTTGATCTCTATCAAATCTCTTGAGTGTGGCTACACATTTCATTAACACTATTCATCGAGGGGCCCAAGCAAACATCTCTCTCACACAAAGAGGGACAAATCCCGTCTTGACTTATCATTCTTCCCTACAAGAATCCAATCGTGTCAATATAGCCCTTTAGTGCTATCCGATTAAAGATAGTGTTGGACTACATCAAACATAATGTTCATCATGTGGACGACGATGATAATCTCAGGTACTAAGGATTACAATGACACGACTATCATGAGATTTAATCGTGACAACAGACCATGTCATAAATCTCATAAGCAGGTCAAGTCCAGTACTTGTTCTCTAGCAAATACCCATAAGTGTAATGTGCATCCCCATGCATATAATCATCTCCATGATTATCCATTACCAACTTATACTAGTTGTTCACAACAACTAGGGACACAGGTGTAGACACCCCATTCTGAACCCATCGGAGCAGAGTAATACCACTCTAAGTCTCGCCTTGAGTCAAGAGTAGAAATCCACCATTTTGTCATGTTTTGTTAAATTTTGACTAACACATGTTAGTTTGGACTAAACTGCATACGAGATAACGAGGGAATGACAGAATTGTCCAGAGCAGCCTTATCACGCGCGAGACATGGCGTGTCTCGCGCGAGACTAAGCTCCTGCAGGTGTGCAGAAATCAGTTTTCTCGTCGATTTCAAACTCTCTTATTTATAAATCTTATCAATCCAGTTCTCCAATAGCATTTGAGCTCTGAAACCTTTATAGGGTGGTATCCCAATCCACCTCTACCTCTCCAAAATCCTATAAATACTTGATGATTTCTAGTATTTCAGACCCCGGATCCCTGATAAAAAAACACCATACACACACATTTTGTGGGTTTCTCTCCCTGATATATTCCTCCAAAAATACCCTAAATCACCAAAAGTTTGTTTATCAACCTTGTTGATCAACAAACATCGAAGTCCGAATCAAGGATTGAGGCGAAGCTCTGTCCTCATCAAGATTTGAATCTAGGATTGAGTCGAAACTATGTCCGAATCTCTTCTCAAAAAGGTAATCTTCCTTCCTTTCTAATTGATTATTGGAGTGGTATATCATTGAACCTAGGATCGACCTAGAGCCTCTCCAAATCATGGGGATGGTCTCGAAGCAATCGATCCTATATTCCGTTTAACCTCGTTAAATGAATATTTTTACTTGTTTATTTAAAATGTCTTTTTTTAACTCCCTTTTAGCAAGACTGATCTCCGGATTGGGTGGAATGGGTGCTTCTTGACCTTCCCATTCCATAACATAAGCCCCGAACCCAAAAATCTTTCAAAAAATGGTTTTTTCTATATTTCCAATCAATAATATAGGTGGCGACTCTAAAAATAAAAAAACAAATAGTTCGGGAAAACTGATTTTCCTCCCTTAAGATGTAGAACTCGAAACCGTATTTTGTTTAAGTAATTGAATATTTATTTGAACTGCATGCGATTGGACTTTTAATTAAAGTCCGGTCCATTGGGGATTCAGGAGTTATATTTAATTTATTTCTCTCTCTCTCTCTTTCTCCTTAAGTGAAACTACGACGGCCTGAGTCTTCCTGAATTGGGAGAAACGTAGGCAACCACTTGGTGCGGCCATTATCTATTTTTCTTTAATTTTTTAAAAAAAAATCTCTCTATTTTATCTATCACCTAGATTGACTCTCACACACGCGCACTCATGCTATATCTGTCATTGCACTACATACCCCGATTAACCCGGGACCCACACTAAGGACGGATGACAGTAACCACCTAGTCGTCGGTCTCTCAGAAGTTGGATCATCCCACTCCGTGTATTCAATCCACCTAGATTGTCATATCGCGGGGAGCCTAACCTTTCAGCCCTGCATCACCATATATCATGTAGTATACTTTCCAGGATCACTCTATGACAGATCGATTTTGACTCGGTGATTTTTCTTGTTTCTGACCAAAATAAAGCTATATAAAATTGACCATAAAGAAGGACTCGGAAAAGTCCCTTCGGAATGACCCTTTCGAAAATTGTCCCTTAAAAAAATCCTTCAAACAATCTTACATGGCTTTATTTTACAAAAATTGGACTGATTACTTAGTCGTTAGGTTTGGATAAAGACCTTAGAAACCCCTCAAAATGGATTCTCCGTTCCGACCAAAAATTAGGGTTAACAAAAATCGACTTTTCGTGTAGTTGTCTCGCGCGAGACTGCCTGTCCCGCGCGGGACAATGTCTCTGTTTGCTGTGCCGAGCCTGAACCCTTTAAGCCTTCTTCCAACTCGTTGGGGCTAGATTTAATCCTGATACAATTTCTGCATCTCTCTGTCAGTTTTTCGAAGCTACTCAACCTCAAGACTCCCAACACAATGTCCGGCATCGACGAAATTCCGGGTGACGAAACCTTGTCTGAAAACAACCATAAGCTGCTAGAAGAAGACAATGGTCGCTTAGAGGAACAAGCAACCCAAATCCACACCCTCGTGGAGGAAATCCAAGAGCTTAGGGCGGCACTAGCCACTAAAGAAAAGAAAAATAAAAATGATTCTTCCTTCGAAGAAAAAGAATCATACACCAAGAAGGCTAAGAACCCTCGCCAAAGCAAGAACAAGAAAAAGAAGTATGAACCTAGCTCATCATCTTCCTCCTCTGACAATGAGAGTTACACCTCCAAGAAAGAAAGCAAGGGGGAAAGAAAGAATAAATCCCTTACCATGGCAATGCTAGAAAAAAAAAACTTGCATCCCTCGATGTGAGCAAGGAAGCCTCGCTCTCTATTGAATATAACACTCTTCGTCAATCCATGTCAAAGCTTACTAGAAAGTACAAAACACCCGACATTGCAAAATTCAATGGTACTACTTGTCCCAAATCCCATTTGGAAACCTACTCTTGGGCCATACTACCTATGGGTGTTGATGACAACCTGCTAGCTCAATGCTTTCCACAAACTCTTGATGGTGCCGCTAGAGATTGGTACATGACTCTTCCACTCTCCACAAGACTTGAATGGCCACTCGTCAGTCGTACCTTCCAAAAGAAATACGAGGACAACTCTACTTACCGCACTACTAGAAGGGACCTCGAACAAACCAAGCAGCTCCCTAGCGAATCCTTCACAGATTTCGTCAAAAGATGGAGGGCTAAACTGACTGAAATCATTGATAGGCCAAGCCTAGACGATCAAATTCACATCCTCATCCAATGTCTCTAAGAACAGTACCAAGAAAAATTCGTGGGTAACTATTTCCCTAGCTTTGCCGAACTCCACAAATACAGCATACGAGTAGATGACCTCATCAAATAGAAAAAGGAATCCAAGAAAGAAAGTGGGTTCCGTTACAACAAGAGCTCCTCTTCCTCTTCCAACCCTAAAGATACTTCCGTCAATGCCATAGTCTTCAATCATCCCGGAAATGGTAAGTACTTTGCGGTACCTCCACCACAAAAGAAGAAAAGGGATAGGAATTACGACAAACTTGAAGGGATAACTCAAGAGGAACTTCTCGAAGAGCTTGTCAAGAATGGAAAAATCAAACCAATAGAGGGTGGCCAACGAAGGAAAGATCTTCCAGCTAATCACGCTCATCACCTCTTCTGCAAGTATCACAACACTACCGGCCACGACACCAACTCCTGCTTCCACCTAAAGGACAAGATCCAAGATTTGTTTGATGCTAAAGAGATAGGGATCCCCAATGTTGTTACCAATCCCCTACCAAACAATGAGGTCAATTTGATAGAGATATGAAGTAGCTCTGAGGATCCTACTCGTCTAGCCACAATTGTGGACGAGAGCCCTCTTGAATTTAATAAATCTTCTTTCTGCTACATGATTGTTGGGTTTTATGGGTCCATGCGCAGCGGAATTAGCATCTAAATAACACAAAACCCAAGAGCCCTAAGATCCGTTCTATACGATTAAATTGAATTCCTATGAGATAGAATTTACCAACCTTAATTGCTTTCCGTTCTTGAGCTATCGAACAATTTATCAGTGTGATTTTGAATCACAATCTTTGATCTCCAAAAACTTGAATCTTCAGATTAGAACTCTAGGCCTTGATCATCGTACGAGTGAAGACCCTCTAGTAGTATCCACGCCTTTGAATGAACCAAGAACGGTTCTTGAGGATTGCTAGATCCTTAAACCTATGGAAGAAATTGAGAAACCTTTTGGTGATTTTTCTCTCTTTGAAAAACGTCGTATTTCGGCTGTTCACAGACTCATATTTATACTACAATAGTATTAATATTTGTGTCCTGATCGTATTAGGGAACTAGGCTGTAAACCGCCTCTGGGCAAGTTATGTCGCGCGATGACTCTTGCCACCTCTGGGCAAGATTTGTCGCGCGATGACTATTGCCAGATCAGGAACTCTCAATTTTCTTCCTTTGGTTTAACCAATTCATTCCAATTGTGTGTGACCCAATCTGATTATATTATGTTGACAATGATTCTGATCATATCGACCCTCATAAAACATAAGCGGACTCTAGCAAGCCATTATATCTACCCAATTAATATAACGTAAGAGTTCACGTTTCCAATGGTACACTTCCATTTCTCCCTTTGTCTCACGATGTTATATTGAACACAAGTCATGGTCCACGTCAACTTGTATTTGTTCAATGCTTTCTCGATATTGAGTATAATGATAATCCAATCGCATTGGGGTATGGCTATACACTTTCATCATTATCACTCATCGAGGGGCCCAAGCAAAACATCTCTCTTTCGAGGGACAAATTCCATCTTGACTTATCATCCTTCCCATCATGAATCCGATCATGCCAAAGATAGCCTTTATAGATATCGTGTTAAGATATCGTTTGACTAAAATCAAATATAACTTTCATCATATGTAAGGTCATGATAATCTCAGGTCTAAGGACTAAATGAAGTGACCATATGAGATTTAATTATGACTTTTGACCATGACATAAATCTCATACGGGTCAAGTCCAGTTACTTGTTCACTAACAAGTACCCATAATTTTAATGAATAATCATCATATGATTATCCATTAACAATTATACTAATTATTCACTTAATAATTAGGGACGGAGATTATTACAATAAATATGCAAAATATATAATAATCAAATAATAAACTTTTCATATAATAATAAATAATGTCAAAATATAAGTCTATCAACTATAGACCTAGGGCATAACTCTAACAATCTCCCACTTGCACTAGGCCCAATCTCCCATGTATCGAATACCCATGGACCTAACATGTCCATCATGCTTAGCTTGTGGAAGAGCCTTAGTTAATGGGTCCGCCACATTGTCATTAGTGTCTACTCTGCATATCTTTACGTCTTCCCTTTCGTATATCTCTCGGATAATGTGGAAACGTTGAAGTATGTGTTTGGATATTTGATGTGACCTTGGTTCCTTTGCTTGTGCAATGGCACCATTATTGTCACAATAAAGTTCAATAGGATCATTGATACTTGGAACGACTTCCAAAACACTAATGAACTTTTTGATCCAAACAGCTTCCTTAGCTGCATCTGATGCTGCTATGTACTCAGCTTCGGTTGTAGAATCAGCGACGGTACTTTGCTTGGAACTTTTTCCAAGCGACAAGGGCCTCCATTCAGCGTAAACAAAAATCCTATCTGCGATCTGTAATCATCTTTGTCAGTTTGGAAGCTAGCATCTGTGTAACCTCTTACAACAAGATCTTCTTCCATTCCTCCAAAGACCAAGAATACATCCTTAATTCTTCATAAGTACTTGAGGATATTCCTGACTGATATCTAATGTGGTTCACCGGGATCCGATTGGTACCTACTTGTCATGCTTAGAGTACACTAGACATCGGGTCTAGTACATAACATAGCATACATGATAGACCCAATTGCCGAAGCATATGGAATACCATTCATTCTCTTTCGCTCATCATTAGTCTTAGGACTTTGAGTCTTGCTAAGAGATACACCATGCAACATTGGCAAGTTTCCTCTTTTAGAATTTTCCATTTGGAATCTTCTAAGAACCTAGTCAATGTAAGTACTTTGACTTAAACCAATCATCCTTTTAGATCTATCTCTATAGATCTTGATACCAAGGATATATGCAGCTTCGCCCATATCTTTCATTGAAAAGCACTTTCTCAACCAAGACTTGACAAATTGCAATGAGTGTGAATGTCATTTCCAATGAGTAAGATATTATCGACATACAACACTAGAAATAGCGCTACGCTCCCACTAATTTTCTTGTATACACAAGGTTCATCTTCGTTCTTGATAAAGCCAAACTCTTTGATTGCTTCATCAAAACATAGATTCCAACTCATAGAAGCTTGCTTCAATCCATAGATGGATCTCTACAACTTACACACCTTATTAGAATTTTCTGAACTGACAAAACCTTCAGGTTGTATCATGTATATATCCTCAAGTAACTTCCCATTAAGGAAAGTTGTCTTGACATCCATTTGCCATATCTCATAGTCATAATATGCGGCTATGGCAATTAAAATTCTAATAGACTTGAGCATAGCTACAGGCGAAAAGGTTTCATCATAGTCGATACCATGAATCTGCCTATATCCCTTAGATACTAGCCTAGCCTTATAGGTATGCACCTTCCCATCCATGTCGGTCTTTTTCTTGAAGACCCATTTGCACCCTATGGTTTTTACACCTTCGGGTGGATCAATCAAGTTCCAAACTTGATTATCAGCTATGGATTGTAATTCGGACTTCATGGCCTCTTGCCATTTTTCAGAATCAGGAGAGGACATTGCTTCTTGATAGCAAGTAGGTTCATCATTTTCGATAAACTCCACTTCATCACTTTCCGTAACGAGAAATCCATATCTCTCAGGTTCGGATCGTGACCTACCACTTCAGCGAAGGACTTGTGCATCTTGAACCGGTTCCACAACTCCTTGTGAACTTGGTTCAGTTTCTACCATTGGTTCAATGTTGTTTTCGGGTTCTTGAATTTCTTCGAGATCTATTTTACTCCCACTGGTTCCTTTGCGAAGAAACTCCTTTTCTAAGAAGGCACCATTTCGAGCAACAAACACTTTGTTCTCGTTTCGGTTGTAGAAATAGTATCCTTTGGTTTCCTTAGGATAACCCACGAAAACACATTTATCAGACTTAGGTGCTAGCTTGTCAGAAGTTAACTTTTTGACATATGCATTGCAACCCCAAATCTTCATGAAAGACAAACTGGGTTTTCTTTCATGCCACATCTCATATGGGGTCTTTTGAACTGATTTGATAGGAACTCTGTTTATAGTGAAAGCAGCAGTTTCTAGTGCATGTCCCCAAAAGGATAAAGGAAGCTCAACTTGACTCATCATTGAACGAACCATGTCCAACAAAGTTCTATTCCTCCTTTCAGACACACCATTCCATTGTGGTGTTCCGGGTGGAGAGAGTTCTGAAATGATTCCACAACTCTTAAGATGACTGTCAAATTCTTGGCTTAAATATTCTCTGCCTCGATCAGATCGAAGTACTTTAATAGTTTTGCCAAGTTGATTTTGCACTTCATTTTGAAATATTCAAAATATCTCAAACTATTCAATTTTATGTTTCATTAGATAAACATATCCAAATCTACTATAATCATCAGTGAATGTTATGAAGTACTGAAATCCTCCCCTAGCATTGCTACTCATAGGTCCACATACATCAGTATGTACGAGGCCTAATAAGTCGCCCGCCCTTTCACCAGTTTTGGTAAATGGGTCCTTGGTCATCTTGCCTAGTAAACAAGATTCGCATGTCTCATATGATTCAAAATTATGTGAGTCTAAAAATCCATCTTTATGGAGTTTAGAAATACGTTTCTCATTTATATGGCCAAGACGACAATGTCATAAGTAAGTGTGGTTTACATCATTGGGTTTAGATTTCTTGTTAATGTTATAGACATCATTATCACGATTTTCAACATCAAGAATATAAAGGCCATTGAATGAAATAGCAGTATAATAATACATATCACTCTTGTAAATAGAAAACTTCTTATCACATATAAGAAAATTAAAACCTTCATTATCCAAACTCGAAATCGAAATAATATTCCTACTTAAAGATGGAACATAATAACAATTGTTCAAAACAAGTATTAGTCCACTAGGTAAAGTAACTTCATAAGTTCCTACGGCTAATGCAACAACTCTTGCTCCATTTCCCACACGTAGGTCCACTTCACCATCTTCAAGCATCCTTCTGTTCTTTAGACCCTACACATTTAAACAAATGTGAGATCCACATCCGGTATCCAATACCCAAGAACTAGAAGTAAATAGGAATATATCTATAACAAAGATACCTGAAGTCGAGGCAACACCATTGCTCTTCTTCAATGATTCCTGATATTTCTTGCAGTTTCTCCTCCAATGTCCAATCTCATTGCAATGGAAGCAGACTGTGTCCTCTTGGGCTTAGCCTCTTTGGGTTTGGCAGCCTCTTTGGGTTTGGCAACACTTGCCTTAGGATTAGCAACTTTTGCTTTCCCTTACCCTTGAAACCTTTCCCATTGTTAACCATCAATACTTGATCGGTTTTCTTTCTCGAGCAATATTGGTTTCCGTTGTTCAACATTTGAATTAGCTCGAAAAGGTTCTTATTCATGCCCCCATGTTATAGTTCATTATGAAATTACTAAAACTTTTCGGGCAATGAATTCAATATCATGTCGCAGCCAACTCAAGGCTAATTGGAAAACCGAGCCTCTCAAGATGCTCGATGTGGCCCTTCATCTTTAGAGCATGAGGACCAACAACCTTGTCCTTCACTCATCTTGCGTGAGGTTAGGGCCTTAACTGTGTTATACCTTTCTTTGCCTTGCTTGAACTTGGAACATTTCCATCGCCGATTGTTTAGATCAATCGTCCCCAAGTGCTCAAGATCCTTTTGAAGGCTCTGCACATGGCGGAGAGCATAAGGCAACCAACATCAGCAGAATCACGCTTATGCTTCGTATATTGATCCCTCACGCCCTAGTAGCATTAGAAGCAGTTCGTGTGGAATAGGTTCCTCGAGAACGTACAATTTCTCCTCTTGCCCGAGAACGATTCTCACGCTACATGGATCCAATCCATATAGTTTGTACCATTCTCCTCCAACTTTTCCTTCTCAAGGACAAATCAGTTGACAAATGATGATTATTGTTTGATGCCATTTGTTCTACAAAAAGATATACATGAAATATGAACACATATAAGTAAACATATTATATGAGAAGTATAATGCATTTACATGAAATAAATGCTCCTACTAAATTATACACCTTCCAATGCAAATAAGCACAATATACATTTAATGGGCTAAGATCCAACTTTAATTTAATTTCAAGTTTGCTATGGCAAACCGCTCAAAACTAAATTAATTAGGTAGAAACATCAATCATATCACATATATGACTCTTAGATCTTCTATGAGATTTATTTAAGACATCATATGTCTAAGCATATTTTAATCTCATCTTATGCCTTGGGTCCAAAACCATTTTGATAACCCAATTAAGTTCATTCACTTTAAACGTATAGGAACCACCATTTCCTCATCTTGCTCGCATACGAATAGAATCAAAGTACCTTGCATCCGAATGGTCTCAAGTGTTTTAATCATGAATTGGCATAAAGAACTTATAAGTTAAATGAAGGTTCTTTAAAGTAGATTATAAGGATATCAAAGAAAGATAATCATAATCGTGCACTGTGAGTTCCCAGGAAGATAGGTGAGCCACAAGGACTACTTAAGTACCAAATCTCTCCTTCGATGTAACTCTCCTAGACATTACGCACAATCGAAATCACCCGATTTGCAACATAATCAATACTTTGTATAAACAATCGGCTTCCTTTTAAATTTTGCGTAAAATGACTTGTTTCTCATAAACAATCGTAATACCAAAATTTCAATGTTTCCAATCTAAACATTCAGGAAATTACAATACAATGTTTCAACTAAACATCTAACAAAATTCTTAACACGTAAAACACATAATTCATGCATCGCAACAATTAATAAAATCATATTTTAATTAACTAAGCATGCATAAACAATGAATTAATCTAGCATAGCCCTATAAACTTAATTTCCAGAAATTTATAGCATCCAAGATTAAGACATAAACATATCGATTGTAAACACATTCACGCATTAGTAGGATTGTTCAACAAATTGATTCTGCCCAGCATTGGGCAAGTTTTGTCGGGTGACAGAAGCATCCGAGAAGCTTTGTCGCGTGACACAAGCATGCCCCCTGTCACGCGTGACACAGCATCCTTTGTCGCGTGACACAAGGTTACCAGATTTGGCAAGATTTTTCAGCTTTCAATCAATTCTCAATCACAGAGCAATTAAATCACATAAATAACTTTTAACAGATTTAATTCGATGTGAATAGAACATGATTTAGGCATATTCTTTAAAAAAAATCAAACTATCGCATACAAAACATGCAAAAACCATATAAACAATTTATATCAATTTTTCTTAGCATGTTAATTCAAACTTAACCCTACGAACGGGGCTCGATACCATTTTGTTGGGTTTTATGGGTCCACGCAGCGAAATTAAGCATCTAATAACATAAAACCCAAGAGCCCTAGGACCCGTCCTATATGATTAAATTGAATTCCTATGAGATATAATTAACCAACCTTAATTGCTTTCCGTTCTTGAGCTATCGAACAAGCAAACAATGTGATTTTGAATCACAAACTTCGAACTCCGTGCCTTGATCGTCGTACGAGCCGAAGACCCTCTAATAGTATCTACACCTTTGAATGAACCAAGAATCGATTTCTTGATGATTGCTAGATCATAAACCTTTGAAGAATATTGAGAGTTATGTTGTGATTTTCTTTTCCGTAAATTTGGCTAGCTCATTAGTGGTTGACACAAATTATATTTATACTACTTTAGTAATAATATTTGTTTCCTAATCAAATTAGGAAACTAGTCTCAAACGCCCGTGGCTTAAAGTGTCGCATGACCGCACGAGTCCCACGGACAAGTCCTATCGCGCGATGTCTTAAGTCACATCGGGATTCTCTCAATTTTCTTCCTCTCGATTTAATCAATTCATTTTAGTTGTGTGTGACCCAATAGGATTATATTATGTTGGCAATGAGCTCGATCATATCGACTCTCATAAAACACAAGCGGACTCTAGCAAGCCATTATGTCTACCCAAATAATATAACGTAAGAGTTCACGTTTCCAATGGTATACTTCCATTTCTCCCTTTGTCTCACGATGTTGTATTGAACACAAGTCATGGTCCACGTCAACTTGTATTTGTTCAATGCTTTCTCGATTCTGAGTATAATGATAATCCAATCGCATTGGGGTATGGCCATACGCTTTCATCATTATCACTCATCAAGGGGCCCAAGCAAAACATCTCTCTTTCGAGAGACAAATTCCATCTTGACTTATCATCCTTCCCATCATGAATCCGATCAAGCCAAAGATAGCCTTTATAAATATCGTGTTAAGATATAGTTTGACTAAAATCAAACATGACTTTCATCATATGTAAGGTCATGATAATCTCAGGTCTAGGGACTAAATGAAGTAACCTTATGAGATTTAATTATGACATTTGACCATGACATAAATCTCATACGGGTCAAGTCTAGTCACTTGTTCTCTAACAAGTACCCATAAATTTAATGTGCATCTCTATGCATATAATCATCATATGATTATCCATTAACATTTATACTAATTATTCTCTTAATAATCAGGGAAGGATATTATTACAAATAAATATGCAAAACATATAATAATCAAATAATAAACTTTTCATATAATAATAAATAATGTCAACACATAAGTCTATCAACCATAGGCCTAGGGCATAACACTAACACTTACCAGTGATAGTTGCTTCGGATTTGACCCTAGAACAAGAGGCCAAATTAATTAAGGTGTTTTGTGAGCACAAGTCATCCATAGTGTGGACCTTAGCAGACATCAAGGGAATTAGTCCCTCCATGTGCATGTATAAGATCAATCTCATAGACGGTGCTAAACCATCTAGAGAAAGACATAGGAGATTGAATCCTCACATGGAGGATGCAGTATCCTCACATGGAGGATGAAGTGAGGAAAGAAGTCATTAAGTTGTTAAATGCGGTAATCATTTTTGTCAGTGTCTGATAGTGAGTGGGTGAGCCCGGTCCCAAGTGGTTCGAAAGAAATCGGGTATCACGGCTTGTGAAAAATGATAATAATGAGGATATGCCAACAAGGGAAGTCACGGGGTATAGATGTAGCAATGGTGAATTTTTTATTCAACAAGAGTCGCCACTTATTATTTATTTGTAGAAAAACGTTAAGAAAAACTTTTTTGATATTTAAAGAGATTCAAGGGTTTGGGGGGTTAATTTATGGAATTGGAATGTCAAGGAGCACCAATTTTATTCAATCTTAGGATTGATCTTGCTAATTAGGTATTATCAATCAAATCAATTAAATTAAGATAAATATAACAAATAAAAGCTAATTAATTTATTAGTTAGGGTTGGAAGGTCGAATTGTGTGCTTCGAGATCACCATCATGAATTGGAGGGACTATAGGCTAATTTTTTTATGGGATTACATTACTCTAAAGGCAATTGGAGGGGTTCAAAAGAAGAATATAAAAGTGCTGGAGTTTACCTTGTGGTTTTGAGAGCTTCAATTGGGTAGCATTGACAAAAGCTTAAGATCCTTGCAGAAGAGGGAGGAAAAACCAATTTAGAGAGAGATTTAGGGTTGTTTTGTGTCTTCTGTCTAGGAAAGGATCCAGCATACCGTGTCTATGAGAAGGTCTCTTTCAAGGTCCTTGAATGAGGAGGAGGAACCTTGTATTTATAGGTGTGAATTACTTGATCACAAAGTTAGGAGTCACAAGTAAAAAGGGAATCAAAAAATTAATTTGTTTGAGTGATATGAAGGTTTTAGGAAGTCCTAGATTAGGGTAAATCCCTAATTAGGAGAAGAGAGATCAAGAAAGAGATCGAAACCAAGTAGGAAAGTGAACTTGCCCATTATGAGAGGTTGTCTCGTGCGAGACACGTAGTCTCATACGAAACAATTAGTCAGTTTGACTATTCTGTCCTCTTCAGTTATTCCCTTAGTCAGTTAAGTCCAAAACTAACGAAGTTAGTCAAAACCTAACGAAACATGACAAAACCAATGAGTATCGTCAAAATACAAAGGTGAGACCAATAGTAGGGTAATCATGTAATAATGTGTTCAGAATGGGGTGTCTACGGAGCCCCTCGGCGACAAGACTTATGGAAAAAGTCATGTCATCGATAGAAAAGACATCATTCTGAACAAAGGGATGGTCATGCTAGATAACTGCCTACGTATCCCGGATGGGAATCAGACCAAACATAATTCGACTCCAAAAGTACTCGAAAAGGCTATTTCAGGTATTTTGAAAATCATTTTTGAAATACAATTTGTTAAGTGAAAGGTAACTCCATACTGAGGAATCAACACTTTGAGCCAATTTTGAAGAAACCCGGTTTATTGATGAAGTTGTTGAGGTGCCGTCTGAGGTTACCGACTTTGATGAGATCGTCCGAAGGTTTCCAAACTATGGATACATTCATATTGAGGAATCAACACTCTGACCTAATTCTGAAAATACCTATTGTTGATGCGCTGCCCGAGGTTATAGTTTTCACCGAAGTTGCTGAGGTCACCGCCTTTTTTGATGCTCCATCCAAGGTCACAGTCTTTATCGAATTTGCTGAGGTCACATACTTTGTTGATGCTCCATTCGAGGTTACAGACTTTGCTGAATTTTTGAGGTCACAGACATTCTTAATGATCCATGTGAGGTCACAAACTTTATCGAATTTGCTGAGGTCACAGACTTTGTTGAATTTGCTAAGGTCACAAACTTTGTTGATGCTCCATCCGAGGTCACAAATGTTGTTGATGTTGTCGAGGACACGGACTTTGTGGTTGTTACCGAGGCTACGTTCATTGTGGTTGTCGGTTGAGGTTCTTCGGCTCTTGTAATGCAGGGATATATGCATTGGTCTCGGATGTATCCGAACATTTCTTACCTTTTTGTACCTGTTTAGCACAAAAGGACTCCAAGTATATTTTTCCATATTTTAGTTGTTTAGTTTTGACTTACATGGTGGTGCCCACGTCTGTTTGTGTAATGGCTTATTCGGTCGATGTTGGTCATTTTTTTGGGTAATGACTTTGTGTATGAGCATATGTATGGACATGTGTATGGGTGTACATTCGAGATGTATGAATATATGAATGGGTGTATATTGAGATGTGGTTTGACAAGTTGGGACCAAATCAGGTTTTCTGTAGAATTGTTGCTAATCAGTGAGGTTATCTCGTGCGAGACGGCTTGTCTCGTACGAGACTGTTGTATTGTTTCTTCATTTTTGTTGTATATTTTTGACGAGTAACCCTTGTGGAGCACATCTAGGTCACTGTAAATCTTCATTTGAGTCAAGTCATGTCTTTTAGGAGGAAGGAGACGACTGTTGATGTGGTACCTTTGTTGCTCACTCCAAAAATATATTGTCCAAGGCTCTATACTTACCAAGCCCGAAGAATATGGTATATTGTAGACGACTTTGTGAACAGGCTTGTGAGGCTGTTTGATTTGAAGAAAGCTGAATGACTTCGTGAACAGGTTTGTGAGGCTCTTTGCTTTGAAGAATGTTGAAGAATGCTCTCCCTTTGTATTTGATTTTTTTCTTTGTGACACACCCTGGTTTTTTGCCTAGACCCCCCTTTAAGATTTTCAATCTAGCGGGAATCTCTTTTATGTCCTTTTTTTAATTGTATGTTAACTCGAAAGAGGACTCAGTGGGGAAAATCTCATTAAGGAGAGAAATGACTATTTAGATTCTTGATGGGGAGTGATGAATGAAACTTCAGTTTTATTCTGGGGAGACGGACTCTATTTTGAGAAAAGTTGATCCAAGCATTGACTATATGGAGGTTTACATTTATGGAGTAACTCCTTTGTATGTGAGACTAAGAGGTGGATAAGGTAGCCCCTAATGAATATTTGCTTGAAAAGTTTGTATGACTTGAGAAGAGATTGGCTTGAGGAAGGAAAGGATGGGAAGCCCTTAACCTTGATGCTTGGATTTTAAGAGTGTGTATGAGAGTGGGTAAGGTAAAACCGCCCTAGACTCAACAAGGAACGCTACATAGCTCAAGGATCTAGAAAAGTTGTTATACATTAGTGGACCCATGCATAATCTAGAAATTTCTTGACGAGTTTTAAGAAGAAAGCCAATCATTAGTATGCCCTAGGAATAAACATTTTTCTTCATGGATAATGTTGGTGTTGAAAGTCATCTTCATTTGCATTGTCATTCGAGCTTCATTGTAAGAGTAGGTGATATCGAGGAATCCTCCTTTCTTTGTTGTAACTTGTTGAAGCTTCTTCTCCGTTGTATCTTCTTCAAAGTGGAGTGAAAGCTTGAGAATTTTTTTTTATTTTCATTTTTTTATTTCTTTACTCTCTGAATGAACGCTCGCCGAAAAATAAAATAGGAGTCTCCACGCCGTTTTTAAGGAAACATTGAAAATCTTTTGAAAGAGAAAATGGGTTCGGGGGTCAGGTTACGTGTTGGGAAGAACCGAGAGTTCACCCAACACGCCTCATTCGTAGACGAGTCTTTCTATGTTCAACATTCAAAACCATTCAAAAGTGTGTGCGAAGTGTGTGTGACAAAATATGTACAAAATGCATGAAAGTGCTTTGTTTTATTGCTCAACAAAGGAATTACAACTTGTGAACCATTGACTCTGGGAGGCCACATCCCATTTTACAATGCTACGAACAACTTACAACTGAAAAAGGACCTGCTGCAGTTGGCTAAGTATGTCGCCCGATACAGGACCATGAATGGCCAGTTGTGTCGCGGGACATACTACGCCATATGCAGAGGTTTACAAATAGGCTAATTACAGAAACAAGCCAATATCAACAACAAGGTTAACAAAATGGAATTAACAGCAACAACGAGATTGCAAGAGATGGAAATGTATAATTGCAACGAGACAATATTATCACCTAGATATGGATAAACACATATGAGAGAATGAATATGATTGATTCACCCTCTATTTGGTGTTTAGACAAATTAATATCAACCAAATACTCAAGCACAGATCACAGCACTGGGAACAAAAAATGAGATTATAACAATACCAATCCAATCAGTTCTAGCATGAAGAACTACGCCAAATATGACAACTCCTATGACAACGAGAAGAGAGAGAAATGGAATTGAATCGTTACCTTTGTAGATCCACACTTTCTATACCACATCGGTATGGAGAGTCTTCAAATTAGCTCCGGGATGATGACTGGGAAACGGGGAAGACTGGCGGAATCACAGGAGGATGAACGGGTGTGAATGTGTGCCCAAAATTTTGTGTTTGTTGGATTCACGCTAGTTTGAAGACATCCGGTTTAATTTGAAAAACGGAGTCGCCACGCCATTTTGATTACCTCAAAACTTTGAAAAAAAGGTTTTATGGGTTCGGAGGTTAAGTTACCCCTTGGGAAGAACGGATCGTCGTTCACCCAAGGTGCCTTGCCGGAGCAAGTCTCCCAAGATCCCATTAATCGTGCTTGCTTGCGTGCTTTCTTGTGTGCATGTGTTTGATGATAAGGAGGGAATGTCCCAAGTCGTCTTCCGGACGTACAAACCATTTGTTGGTTGTCGCTCGGGATTTCTTGGATTTTATGTATTCGGGATTACGATCCCTCCCTCATCTTGGACTTGTGATCATCGCATTTTTTAGACCTTGGGACTTGCGTGATCGAGAGAATGAATCTCTTTGTAGTCAAAGATGAGATTCTTTAGAAAAGGAGGGTCCTTAGCCCATCAATCCTACACTTTAAGATGGTCGAGCTCGTATAGATGCTTCATACTCATCTTAAGTGATAATCGGAGATATAGGGTTCAAAGGTGTCCCTTTTCTAAAGAGATTATGAAACCTTTAATGGAAGAAACGATGTAAAGATAGGATATTTTACATCGGTCCGTTCTGAGGTTACTAATGGGGAATGGGGAATGTATGTAAAAATGACATTTTTAATGAAAAGATGACATTTTTGGGTTGCAAATGATGCACTTGATTCAAAGAAATGATCTTTATTGCAAATGATGCATAAAGATATGATTTTTATGCAAATGATGCATTTTTATGAAGAAATTGGCATTCATTATGCAAATGATGCATAAAGATTGCATTTTGAAAAGCATATAATGCTAGTTTATGGTAAAGACATGGTCTTTAAAGCAAATGATGCTT
The DNA here is from genome assembly GCA_022495995.1 of Adenophora triphylla var. japonica. Classification (NCBI taxonomy): domain Eukaryota; kingdom Viridiplantae; phylum Streptophyta; class Magnoliopsida; order Asterales; family Campanulaceae; genus Adenophora; species Adenophora triphylla. Next base: position 30,844 of record JAFEMH010006210.1, on the reverse strand, counting down.
GGAAAAGGGATTTTGAATGCAAAGGATGCATTTTGATTGAAAAGATTTGATTTTTATATGCAAAGGATGCATAAAAATGACATTTTTATTGGAAAATGGGGGGTTTTAGGTGCAAAGGATGCACCTTTATGGGGAAAGACTACATTTTTATGACAAATGATGTCTAATGCATGCAAAAGGGGAAGGGGGAATATAAAGATGTGATCTTTAATCTACCAAGTCCCAAGCAATATAAAGACAATGCAATGAGCAATTTATAAAGCAATTAGGATGCGAGGTTAGGGCGTGCGAGGTTACCAATGGCTTCCTTCTTCTTTGGATGGAGCTAGGAGGAGAGGTTGGTCTTGGATCTTCAAGGAGGAGGGAGGTAGCTTCTTGGCCTTCTTCTTCACCTTCTTGGATCTTCAACAGCTCTGGGGAGGACTTTCTTCGTAATATGGGAGTATTATGATTTTTGTGGGTCTTTGTTGGTGTCTAAAATGGGTAGAGGAGGGCTCTATTTATAGGCAGTCTGGAAATCGCCAATGAAGCCGTGCGGCCAGGGACCGCGAGCTAATGCAGCCGTGCGGCATTATCCATTGTGACTCAGCATTTCTAGAACCATGCAAGGTGGCAAATTCTAGAAACTTCTTCCTAATTAAGAAAAACGTGTTTCTTAATTAGGAAGGCTCCTCTTCAGCCTTTAACTAATTTGGAACTGTTCCGGAATATTTTCGGAACACTAGGAAGGTCCGGGGAATTACCGGAAAACTTACTGAAATTGCCGGGAAATTTAACCGGAAGGCATGAGCCAGATTTGGGTACTTACAGAAGCCCCTCGGCAACGTCACTTGCAAGGCGAGTGGGGTTGTCGATAGAAAAGGATCCGATCTGGCGAATGCCGAGACGGATTGGGTGACCAAGGTGGTCGAGTGGCTGAACCTCTGGAACGCTACCTACGTATCCCGGAGGAATCAAGTCAGGCCGTAGTTCGGAGTAGGATCCGCTGAGGAATGAAGAAGAGAAAACTGGTCTCTTGCTGGGGAAATAGAAGAGAAAATGACCTAGGAGGTCAAGCAATTGATCCTACTGGGGATATGCTAGAAGTGACCGAGGTGGTCGGATAACAAAGTCTCTTATGAGAGACTACTTCATCACTGAGGAGTGACGGAGGAACAGGGTGACCAAAGTGGTCGGATGGCTGGACCTTTTATAAAAGGCTACCTACGTATCCCGGAGGAATCAAGCCATGATCGTAGTTCAAGCGTCACTAGATAGTTAGGAACGATGTCTAGGATCCTTGAGGGTTTTGACAATTAATGGAGGCTGTCACCTGAGGAAACTAGAGCTTACGTCACTATCAAGGAGATAGAGGTAGCTAAAGCTGGATGACGTTATTTCTTTATGACGAAAATAACGAATACTAAAGCTTATGGCGCTATCTCTTTTTGACAGAGATAGAGGTAGCTAAAGCTAGAAGAACTTAAGTATACTTCACTATTCGTGATAGAGGTATCTTAAGTTAAGAAGAACTCGAGCATACGTCACTATCCGGGATAGAGGTAGCTTAAGTTTAGAGGAACTTGAGCATACGTCACTATTCGGGATAGAGGTAGCTTAAGCTAAGAGGAACTCGAGCATACATCACTATTCGGGATAGAGGTAGCTTAAGTTAGGAGGAACTCGAGCATACGTCACTATCCGGGATAGAGGTAGCTTAAGTTTAGAGGAACTTGAGCATACGTCACTATTCGGGATAGAGGTAGCTTAAGTTAAGAGAACTTAGCATACGTCGCTATCCGGGATAGAGGTAAGCTCAGTTTAGAGTTTTGACAATTCGGAGGTTGTCACCTAGCATTATCCCGTTATAACGGAATTAACGGAGGCAACTGGGAAGAAAGCTTAATTGCTTAAGAGATAAGGGATATCTTCTGAAAAAGATGTTATCTTGGTTAAAAGATAACGGAAGTTGCATGCCCAAGTGGAAGGTCCAGGGGCAGGATTGTAATTTTCTGCTCAGAGCGAATGAGGCCGCCCGGCATGAGATGGAGAAAAAGAAGCCGTACGGCTAGAGATCTGTTTTTTCCAGATTATTTAAAATCAGGTTTGAACGGGCCATTGGCATTGTGTTGCCGCCCAAGAACGCAGAGAGAGAGAGAGGAGGAAGAGAAATTTCGAATTTCTTTCAATTTCCCTTGCTTCCTTTTGATTTGAGATGGATCCGGAGGGCAATCCTATACCGAGGCAAGCAAGAAGAAACATCTCGGCGGCCGGTCGGAGGAGGAGAAAGGAGCTCGTACGAACGGAAAGAAAGTATGACTTTCTTACGCCTCCGTCGGAGCTTTACCCGGGGAGAAGAGAGCACAAATCGACGAACTCGCGTCCGGTTGGGGTAAGCATTCTTATTTGGCTCAATTCCGTCGATTTTGATTGAATTTTGAATAACTTAGGGCTTGACCCGAACTTAGGAATTTTCTAGGATTTTCCTAGGATTTTTGAATGATTTTGAGATATTGATGAATAACCTATGAGGCTAAGAACATGCAATGTGCAATTTGTTTGACAAAAATAATGGGAATGACCCACTTTTTTCTCGCAAATAAAGTAAGAATGAAAAAATTGTCTAAAGTGAGACGGAGTTCTTGCATGTGCTAGAACTAGGTCAAAATTTTGATTATCAATGAGAAACAAGATTTTGGAAGATGAAAAGGATTCATGCATGCCATTTTTGAAAGAATAATGCTTATGTGCAAAGAATTTTGAAAATTGTGATTTTGTGCTTTAGGAAAGCAATGGGACTTGACAAGACGTGTTTCAAGTGATGAAAGACGCTTTTTTTTTGATGCAAATGATGTTAGAAAAACTTTTGTGAATGCTTTGAAAAATATGTGCACTTTTGTGAATATATGCATGCTTTTGAAAATGATGAATGATTGACACACTTCTTTTGTGCTTTGCTTGTCTACAGGAGAACAAGTCTAGAGGACCATCAGAGATTGCAGTCAATCTTTGGTAGAGGATGCCGGATTTCGAGAAGAATGGGGTGAACCCCAAGGGTTTGGTGACGGCTACCGGCCTGGATTCGTTCGTCGAGGCTATCGGCAGGGGTGTTCATATCACCTCTAAGAGCAAGGGCTTGATCCAGGCCCTTCGAGTTCCGTGGATAGCACCCATAGCTTATCCGAGCCGGGAGAGCCGACAAAGGACTCCCGCCGATTTCACAGCTATTACCGGGCCTACAGCTTCACCGGGAGGCCCGTGACTTGGAGAGATCACATTATGCCCGAGGAGTTTCTGAATTTGGTTGATTTGAGTTGATTCCCAAGGGGCCGGGTATGGAGACACGGAATGTCGAGGTGGCGCTCCGTAACCGCATGCGTAACTTTGCTGCTAATGATGTGACTGCCCACCAGCTTGCTAGAGCATTTGTGTGGTTGATGCTGTCAGTCACTATTTTTGCCAATTCTGGGACACTGGCCATGACTTGTCTCCTTGATTCTCTGGAGGATGTGGATGGGATAGGGACGGTCTCTTGGGGAGAGGCCGGATTGGCGGAGCTCTACTTCTCCTTGGACATGTACAGCCAGAACAAGGCTGCTTCGATGGACTGCTTCTCATTTGCCCTTGAGGTAGTCTCCTTTCTTTTCTCTTTTCTCTTTTTTGTCTTGAGACTTTTATGACCTTTTTGATGTTTTGAACATGCAGGCCTGGTTTTGCGAGGTGATCGGGTTCTTTCCGTGGAACCAACAGAGCGATATCACCATCTTCCCTGCTATGGTTCGCTGGAGGGGAGATGCGAGAGATAAGTTCACGGGAAAGACCCGGATTACCTTCGATTACAAAATGGTGAGGCCGGTCATCAACAGGGATGGGCACGACGGAGTGGACTTTTACCCTTGGGGCAGGTATCCGGAGATTTTGGCCGGGAGAGGCCATCGAGGCGACTAGGCGCAGGAGATGGCTCACCGGGCCGACATGTGATGTCATATATTTGGGGGACCGTTTCTCGAGGCAAGATGGCCATGTCCCTCCATCGACGCCATTACTCCCCACGATCCTCCAACACGGATGCTACAGCCCAGGGATTGGCCAGCAGATGAGATTGAGAGATACCAGGGAGGTATAGCTGTAGAGGAGTATTTTGACATGGGTACCCCCTACGCTGTGTTTGTGGAGCAGCGCCTGAGGACGCCACAGAAGCTAGTGAAGCTGGCGGTTAGTCAAGGATATGGGGAGGATGAGCCTACTGACCCGCCGATACCTCCTGCGCATCTTTCCTATGTGGTCCATGGAGTACCGAGGAGATTGAGGATACCTGTCCCCGACACTAGGGAGCCCCAGTATACCCTGCCGCCTGACAGCACTGTAAGTATACTTTTAGGGTCTTTCCCTTTTCAGCTTTCAGGTTTTTCTGCTTTTTGCAAATTTGAGATTTTCTGAGATTTTTCTGAGATCTTTCTCTTCTTTTCTCAGGTTCCAGCTCGCACTTATGATAGGCTGGGTCAGGGAGCAATAGGGCCGGGAAGGACATGTGCCGGTCCCTTCGAGGAAGCCGGCTCGCGCTTCAAGGCGCAGCGGATGAACAGGAGCCCGGGCGCAAGAGACGGCATGTCGGGGCACGGCGTCTACCTCATCGGCCTCGGAGTACTCTTCCAAAGGCCATGCCTCGGGGGCAGGGACCCAACGCTGACATTCTGGAGCAGCTGGCTGAGTATGGGCACGATAATGTTCATCTGTCTGACGTGAGCGACCAGGAGGACTTGATGAGGGAGGCTAGCATTTACGAGCTAAGCAGCGATGAGGAGGAAGAATCGGAGGCCTAGGAGGTCTCTAGAATAGATTTGGAACAAAAACAAACAATGGACAAGATTTATGCACACTTTATTTATTTTTGCTTTTATTCTGCGCCGATGGGGCGAAGACATTGTATTTATGCTTTATTTACTTTTCTAATTTATGCTTTTTTAATTTGCATATTATCTCGAGCCTTGGGGCGATTTTTTGCTTGGAATTGGGCCGAAACCGGGCCAAAATGATTTATGATGGTGTATAAATGCTTGAATGGCTTCGGATATGTTTTTGTACAGGTTTTGGTTGAAAAAGTGGGGTGAAAACTCCCTTGGGCAGCAACTTGGTTGCCGCAGAATTTTTTTCTCGCAGATGGCTAATGTAGCCGTGCGGTTTGGTCTGGGCAAATGAAGCCGTGCGGCTCGCGTCTCCGAACTGGTTATTTTCTCAATAAAAGCAAGGCTTGGCCATTTCATTTCATTTTCAACTTAGACTTGTCCCAATTGTTCCCGTGAGCACATTTTGGACCTAAAAGCACCATCTTTGGTCATTTTGCGATGGAGAAGCCCGTCGATTGCAAAGGGGGAAGCGAGACCATTTTTTCTCGTCCGATCTTCAATCTTGGGTGAGACACATCTTCCAATCTCATAGGGGATGCTTGATTCTTCCTTCAAGATCAAGTCTTTATGGCATTTGAGGGATCTCCCGCCCGATTGGGACCTTTTCGAGAGCCGCAAAGAAAGTTCTGGGACGTCCGGAGACATGTTTATCGCTTTTCTTATAACGAGATTGTCCCGACGCATGAAGACTTCCGAGCCTTGATTGGGGTCCCAAGATTGAGGCTATATCTATTCCGCTGGTCGAAGACGTGCCGGTGGCGGTAAAGCTTGCATCTTTTCCGCAGATTCCTTTGGGGGAGGCCGAGAGGATGATGGTAGCCCCTGGACAGATTGACCTTTCGATATCCCGGGCAGGTTTGGGTCTACAGATATGGCTGCGACCACGGTGGCTATGGACGCATTTATCCTTTGCGTATTCTCCGCCCGTTCACCGCCGAGTCCGTGGGGATCCGTCATAGTGGTCTCTTGGACATGGTTAGAGACCGCAAGGCCGGGAAGGATATTGTCCCGCCGGTTTTGGGAGAGACACTTCATGGGATTGACAGGATGGCTCGGGGAGACCATTTCATGAGATCCGGAGTCCGGCTATGCCGACCTTACGGCCGCAGGAGAGGCTCGGGGCTTTGCCAGGGCTTTGCCGACCGGTGCCCTCGATGATTTCTGAGAGGTGCACCGAGGCAACAGGACCGCAGTAGCCGGGAGCCGACGATGGCTAGGCTATCCACTTCGGACATCCGTTGGTGGATACCTCATTGGAGGTTGCGCAGACAGAGGATATTTCAGAGTCCTATGCCATGAGGGTTCCAGTGGTTCCGCCGGTCGTCCTTCTACATTCCTTACTTAGTATCCAGGCAGCTTTGGGGCTTTACAGAACCATTGAGTGATTGGGAGGACATCCGGACCATGGAGGTGGTGTCATTGGATATGAGGGATCCAAACCTTCTCTTTCTTCTCGAGGGCTTGGACATACACCGCTTTCCCACCTGTGGCTATCTTCAGAATGTGAAGAGTACCATCTTGACCACCGTCTACTTGGACCGGTACGAGAGGGAGATAGGAGCGACTCAGGTCATATTGGAGGAGAGACGTCAAAGCTTTATTGGGGCCGACCGTGACTTGAGTAGGACTCGAGGAGACCGAGGCTAAGGCGAGTCGCCATAACCGGTCGGGTGACTCGATCGGGGGACATGGAGGCTCTGCATAAGAGGTTGTCCGAGGTCGCTCCATCGACCGAGGCTTAGAGGGAGGAGGTGCGCGGACTCGTGCTCGGCAGAGAGAGCACTTATTGACACGGGTTTGATAGAGGCTCCAGTGAGGATACCGGAGGTCGGGATGAGGGATACCAACATCATAGATAAAAAGAGGAAGAAGACTCGACGGGGCCGAGGAAAAGGGAAGAAGACCAAAGAAGACTCAGCGAATGACGACTGACAAATCTTTTCTTAGGATCCTCTTATTGCCATTTTGCAAACACATTAGTTTATTTAGGCATTTTATTGTATTTTAGATCTTTGTAGCAGGTTAGCAGAATCAAGAGGTAGACCGTGCTTGAACTCATCAAGAAGTTTTTAACTTGTAATGAACAAGAAATATTATCTTAGAAGTTAATCAAGACACATTTCATGGAAATTCAAATGTCTTATTGATTGGGACCCGTTTTATGAAAACTGAAATACCCTTTATTATTTAGGACACACTTCATGGAAGCTTGATTGTCCTTTTTATTGTTTAGACCGAACCATATATGGCTGCCTACGTTCCCCTTTTACAAGAAAGACTAAGGGGCTCAGGTCTTCATAGTTCATTCTGGTGAACTATATATATATTTTTTTATGTGCAGCTCTGTTTTTTGCCTAGACCGCCCTTTTTGGGTTTTCAGCCTAGCTGGGCATTACTCTTTTTGCACTAAGATTTTTTTATGTGCAACCCTGTCTTTTGCCTAGACCGCCCTTTTTTTGGGGTTTTCAGCCTAGCTGGGTATTACTCTTTTTGCACCCTTTTTTTTTTTTAGACATAGTATCTTTTGAGCTTATCACCGTTGACTCGGGTGGACAAAGGGATTGCCGTCCGTGTCCGCAAGCTTCATGGCTCCTCCCGATAGTATCTTACGCACCACATAAGGGCCGATCCAAACGGGTTCCCATTTTCCCAGGGGTTGTCTACGGTAGGGGGCTTCACTTTCAACACTAAGTCACCCTCTTTGATGTCTCGGCCTTGACCTTTTATCAAACGCTCTGGCCATCCGCCTCTGGTAGGCTCGGGTGTGTTCCATGGCTTTTAGCCTTCTCTCGTCAAGCAGGGCTAACTCATCATGCTGGCTGCGCAACCATTCTACTTCATTGACACTGTTTTCTAGGAGGACCCTTAATGACGGGATTTCCAACTCCACTGGTAACACTGCTTCCATCCCGTAGGTTAAGGCAAAAGGAGTTTCTCCTATAGCCGTTTCCGGGACAGACGTTCTGTAGCCCCAGAGTGCCAGGTGCAGCTTTTCGGGCCAATCACGACCACGGGTGGCCATCTTCCGGATGATCCGTTCGAGCGTCTTATTAGCAGCTTCCACGGCTCCATTAGTCTGAGGTCTATACGGAGACGACTTGTGGCGAGTGATTCTGAATTCTGACAGCAACCTATCGCAGTCCCCTTCAAAGTGCGACCCATTATCGGAAATGATCTCGTTGGGCACCCCATATCTGCACATTATGTTTTCTTTGATGAACTGGGCAACCTTCTTGGAAGTGAGGACCTTGTAGGAATTGGCCTCTACCCACTTGGTGAAGTAGTCGATGGCTACTAGCACAAATTCATGTCCATTGCTTCCTGCCGGGGCTATTTTCCCTATCACGTCAATACCCCAAGTTGCAAACGGCCAAGGAGTCATCATGCAGTACAGGTCATGAGGCGGGAGATGGTTGAGGTTGGCAAACCGCTGTCACTTGTCGCATGCTCGGACGTGCTGGACACAGTCTGTTTCCATGGAAATCCAGTAGTAACCCATTCTGAGGATCACTTGCATCAGGGCTCTGGCATTCATATGAGGACCGCAGGGACCATTGTGGACTTCAGTCATCAATTCTTTGGCCTTTTCTTGAGTGACGCACAAGAGGAGTGGTCCTTGGTATCGCTTCTTGTATAGGTTGCCTCCTAGAATGACATAATGGGAGGCCAACCTTTTCAGGGCTTGTAAGCTCTTGGCTCTGACACCTTCTTTTGGTCTACCTTCTTTGTCTCTGAAAGCTGACTCTCCATCTTTGAGGAACTGGTAAATTTGATTGTACCAGGGTTTCTTTATAGGCTCGGGTCCCAGGTCTACTTCACAACAGAAGGCTGGGGCTTCTTTTCTACCCACTTGGAAGGGTTTTATGGCTTTTCCCTCGGGGATCTCTACCAATGAGGCTAGAGTAGCTAGGGCATCTGCGAATCTGTTCTTTTCGCTTGGCAAGTAGTGGAAGGTCACTTCTCTGAACTGTCCAGTCAACTCCTCCATATGGGCATGATACCGCTGCAGGTTAGGGTCCACAGTCTTCCACTTGTTGGAAACCTGGTTGATGATGAGGGATATCTTAACCAAAGCCCCAGCTTGAGGAAATTCCATGCAGCTTTACCATAGACAGAGTCATCTTGTGACTAAAGAGGCAACTCATCATTTCAAACCGCAGTCAATCAGCCGCTGGACAAGACTCGAAAATGTATATGTGCAGGGGCACATTTTTCGAATGTGGGAATAGATCCCGATTCTGTGACACACTCGCTTTTGGGTATGACTCTTTTGGGAGAGTATAAGCATCGCAAGGTGTGGAAAAGTGTATGGAAGCCCCTGCTGACGGAAACAGTGTTTGGCTCTATCTTCCTATGATGTATAAAGAGAAGACTTGTCGAGACACTTGAAAACTTGTCTTATTCGTGATGATCACAAAGCTGCTTAAAACCCTTTATTGATATTCGGGTTATTCAACCACCAAAGCCGATGTGAACAAATATTTTGATTAATCCCGAGGAGAAAACCAACTGATATCGAGAATCAAACTCGGAAGGATGGAAGGTGTATAGGGACGGCCCTTGAGGATACCGGATTTTTTGAGATTTGTTTGTGATTTCGACCGGACCAGTTATGGTTGCCTACGTTCCCCTCCTTGGGAGGAGCACAGGTTGCCGTAGTTCAGGCTTATCCCGAATGAAGAGAATGAACGTTGGAATTCGAGGATCTGAGGACCTTTGAGGATTTTGAGGATTTGGAGAATTGAAAACATGTCCTCTTGGAGTGTCGATGGGAGACACGGATGTGAAGCCCTGGGACGTCCACGACAAGTGTTTTCGGAGGAGAAATGAAATATGCTCACATGAAACGTCGAATGAACGGATGGAATTTGCACAATCTTCAATTGATGGTTTGAAACTAATATCCAGTAGGAACTGCGGCTGGGTTTCAGGGTTACGATCGGCCCTTGGGTGATTTAGGATATCATGACCTCTTAAAACGAGAGGTCGGCTGGGCTCTTTGCTGACTGAACCTCTAAAGATGAGAGGTTGGCTATCAGGGGATGTGTTTGGGATTTCTATGGCGAGGAAATCTGTTGTTGCATCTTTGTTGCCTCTAAGAATGAGAGGTCAATTTTGGTTTTGGCAAGGTCAAAGGTAATGGTAATGGGAATATCCTCTAAAATTGAGAGGACGACTTGGGATTGGTTTTGGAAGGTGAGAGGACATCCATGCTGTCTCTTTATTCTCTCTATGTGAATCATATGTGCCATTATATTGGGGATTCGGATTGCATTGAAATACATAAATCATGATTGCACCACCTTTCACTTCCATACTTTATCTTGATCATCGTAATCAACTTTGGTGCCCTCCATAGGATCACTTTAGCATTCTCGGGGTTCCTAGAACATGTTTGCATAACCGTCAATAACACACCAATAGGTTACTTTGGTATATATGGTTATTTTCTTTGAACCCTCTTGTGAGCCTTTAACTTTCTCGTCACTAAATATTTTCCACTAGAACCCTGTTTGAGCCTTTTTGTGAAGAATGGATAATATAGAACTCCATTCGCCTTCATTTGACACCCACTCCCTTACCCTTAACACTTAGATAGGATTGTTTCACCTTTGCAAAAAGTGAAATTAGGGAATGACTGGAAAATTTTGTGGTTAGACTTTGGAAAGATTGGGAATAAATAAAAAATGGTCAACAAAGAAGAAAAGGAGAGTGTAAGTAATGTATTGAAAAGGGGGCAAGAGCAAAAATAATGTATTTCTTTTGTTCTTATTTATTCAAGTTTAAAAAAATTGTAAAAGACTTACCCCCTTTATTGTATTAAAGCTAGAAGTAAAGTGACCCAAGGAAGATATGGAATGTCATCAACCCTTTGTATATGATGTGTAAACCTTTAATTTGGGGGTTGAGGCATTGGACAATATGGGTGAGCGAAGAGATAAATTTCAGTGAGGATGTATTGTAATATAGAAGACTTTCTAGTTTCACTTTCTTGAACATCGTATTTCCTTACCTTCAGTTGTAGCAGTGCACCTAGCCTCGCGAATTGTAGCGAACATTAACCGTTGAGCCATATTGCGATTCATATTGATTAACCAGGTTGACAGTTGTGTAAATGTACATGATTGTCCTTTTGCATTGTATCATTTATTATCATTGAAGTAGGGCATGACTTAGTGATCCCAAAACAATATTACTTGGTGGCAATGATCTCCCATAATTCATTAATCATTCAGGTCGTAGTGGAAAACTTTGAGTTATATGCATTAATGTGATTGTAATCCCATGTTTATGTTGGCACATGTTGATTATATTTGTGTAAGGATCTCGAGACTGCATTTGGCCAAGTAACCCATATATGAAAAGAGCATCCCAAAAACATTTGCTTATTTTATTAATTTTATCTTTTGAGTATGTTGAGTAGTTTAGTGTTTGTTTATGTGTTTTGTTTTACTCGAGTACGAGCAAAAGATAAGTTTGAGGGTATTTGATAGATGTGTTTCTACATATCTAAATTAGGTACTTACAGACTTAATTAATGCTTAATCCTTGGGTTATTTAGTATTTTAATAGTTGTTTTTAGTGTTTGTATAAGTAAAGGGATATAAGGTTAAATGTGTGGTTTGGGACTAACGAGGAGAAAAAAGGGAAGGAGCGTAGCGGAGTAGCAAAAGAAGTAAAGAAAGGACGAAAGTATGACAGAAGAAGGGTGCGACCGCACCCATGCACCTGTGTGACCGCACCCCTAGCCCAGATTTTCCCAGGAAACTCCCAGTTTGTTTGCATGACCGCCCCCACAAAGGTGTCTGACCGCACCCATTGGAGAATTGAAGAAGGCAAAACTCCCAGACTGATCGCGCGACCGCTCCCTTTGGGAAGGTGCGACCACACCCCTGCCGCATCAGAAGGATTCCAAGTTTGAGATTATGAAGGATTTAATGGTCTTTTATACAAGGTTAAATGTGTGGTTTAGGACTTATGTTTTTATCAACTTTGCAAGTCAAGAACAAGATTCAAGTGTTTCAATTTCAAGGATTATCAGTTTTTTATGTTTTTCAATTTGTTTCTTGTATTCAATACTATGAGTAGCTAAATTTCCTAAGTTTGAGGATTGGATGTAACGATTACTTGATCTTTATGCTATGGTAGTTTAATTCTTTCATTCAATTGTGATTTTAGTTTGTTACAATAGCATTAATTTTGTTCTAGGGTTTTAGTTTTATGATAAGATATTATTGGCTCTTTAAATATTAGGGCATAAATTCTTGCACTTGCGTGTAGACTTATACATAGATTACTATTGTGATAAATAGATTCAATTTAGGACCTTGCGGAAGTTGAGAGAATCTAGGTTCCAATATTCCTGCTAGTTTGATAAACTCTTTGAATGTTAATCGAACCTTGCAGAAAGAATAATATAAAGAGGGTAAAAGAATTGCAACCTGGCCACCTAACTGTTCCAAAATCTTAAATTAGTAAATAAATCCTAAAACCAGATTGATCATTTAGTTATCTAAATAGCATAAAGTGACAATATTCGTGAAACTCAATCCATGGACTGCTTTTTATCATTCAAAATTAATTCTCTGCTTTGAACTGCTTTATTAGTTTAGTGATTAATTTTTGCAAATAGTAATAATAATCAAACAACAAACAAAACCCCTCTGGTTACTTCACACTGCTTAATTCGACACCCGTGCATACTATTACAACGATAACTATTACACTTGCTAGGTTATTTTATTACTAGAGGGATTTTTTATCCATCACTAAGCATGGGGTAAACAAGGAATTGCAGCAAGTAAAGAACAAAATTGATGATACTTACACGTCTCCTAATGTCCCGATTTGAAGTATGTACTACCGGTGAAGGGTACAACTCTGATGAGCATGATCCCGCAGATCATAGTTGATGTGGTTCCGCCTCGTGACTTGATCAGCGGGCACTCCTAGCTCCATAGCAGCCATGGGAGAAATTCAGTAAAGAATCGTTAGGAAAGGGGAAAATTTTGGGGCAAACTTGAGAAGTTTTTCTCTCAAACTCGTGACTTTGCTCAAGAACAACAACAATGGCAGAAGCTGCACTCGACGGCGCTGTTTAGGGCTAAGAACCCAGACCAGCTGACCAACTACCATTGCCATCCGAACGGGTAGGGCCGCCTCGCCTGGTCAATTTTATCGTTTTACCCCTCCTTAACTCCTCCTTAACCCCTCCTTAACTTGTTTTGACCCGTTTCAAAGCCTGAGCTTTGAATCGTGGTACTGAGTTACCACCATATCCTTTGTTTTGGCTTGAGAAAGCCTTAGTATCTCATATTTGACAGAGCGCGTCGCTTCCCTCAATTATATTCCTAGTAGAGTTCGGCTTGAGACAACCTCAACATCCCGCCTCTGTTTTGAGTCCCCCGCTCTGTCTAAATTAAATCCCCAGCAGCCTTCCGGCTTGAGAAAGCCTCAATGTCTCACCTCTATTTTGAGCTCGTCGCTCTATCTATATTAAATCCCTAGCAGTCTTCCAACTTGAGAAAAGCTTAGAATCTCGCCTCTTTTTAGAGCCTGTCGTTCTTCATAAATTTAAATGCCCAACAATCTCTCGCCTTGAAAAGCCTCATCATCTCGTCTTAAAGCCCCGACATATTCCCAAACAGGTATATATAGACTTTGAATAATTATGAATTGCAACTTAATTGAATTGATAGAATTGAAGAGTATAAATACAAGATCATAACTTGGGAATCAAGAAATATAATCTAACTAGGAAACTAAATATACTAATAGAATTGAAATAGGAAACTAAATATACGAGACTCCTTAATTATCTCTAACATGCCCCCGCAAGATGGACGATCGATGAGTGAGACCAATCTTGGATATGAGAAACTCAAAACGAGTACGAGCTAGAGGTTTAGTGAGAGCATCAGCCAGTTGATCGTTGCTTGAGATAAACGAGACACGCAAGGAGTTACTCTGAATCTTCTCCCGTACAAAATGATAATCTAGCCCAAGATGTTTCATGCGAGAATGAAAGCGCGGATTTGCAGCAACATAGGTAGCACCCAAGTTATCACAGTATAATACAGGACACGAGGTGATTGGACTAGCTAGTTCGGTTAATAAATTCTGAACCCAAGTTACTTGGCGAGTAGCACCAACCGCACGATACTCCGCCTGCGTAGAAGAACGAGCCAAAGTTTTCTCGTTTCTTCGAACACCAAGAGATAGGATTCTTACCTAAGTAAACAATATACCCAGTAGTAGAAACATATGTATCCAAATCACCGGCCCAGTCAGCGTCTGTGAAAGCATGCAAAGTGAGAGGTGAATCTCTGCGAATCAGGAGTGCTAACGTCGACGTCCCAACTAGATAACGTAGTACCCGCTTAAGAGCAGCCCAGTGTAAATCCGTGGGTTGATGCATGAACTGTGATAACCGATTGACAGCAAATGAGATGTCAAGCCGAGTCAGTGCTAAGTACTGCAGACTGCCAACCAGAGCACGAAACTCACTCGGATCAGGTAAGGCCGTGCCATTGTGAACAGAGAGTGACGGATGCGGAACCATGGGAGTAGGCATCGGATTGGAATCAGCCATGTTGGCGCGGACGAGAAGATCCTGAACATATTTACGTTGGCTCAACATTATACCTTGCGGATGGGGAAGAACCTCGACACCCAAAAATAGGACAAGGAGCCAAGATCCTTGAGGGAGAACCGGGTGGAAAAGGAGGAGATGAATTTGTTGAGTAGCACGGTGTCAGACCCAGTAATGATAATATCATCAACATACACAAGTAGGTACAATATACCATGCGAAAGTTGTAGAGTAAACAGTGACGAATCTGAAACACTATTTTTGAAGCCAAGAGAAACTAAATACTGTCGAAGTTCATTGTACCATGCTCTGGCGCCTGTTTGAGGCCATAAATGGCTTTCTTGAGCTTGCAAACAAAGGTGGGTTGAGACGTGCTAGCAAACCCGGGTGGTTGGGCCATGTAAACATCTTCAGTGAGGTGACCTTGTAGAAAGGCATTGTTAATGTCAACTTGGCGTATAGCCCAGCCCCGTACAGTAGCAAGAGTGAGAATGGTACGAACGGTGGCTGGTTTCACTACGGGACTGAAAGTCTCAGAGTAGTCAATGCCGGGACGTTGATGAAAGCCTTTAGCGACAAGCCGTGCTTTATAACGATCAATGGAGCCATCGGGGTGGTACTTTGTTCGAAAAATCCACTTGCACCCTACAAGGTTATAAGAGGGAGAAGGAGGGACTAAATCCCACGTGTGGTTACGAAGGAGAGCATCAAATTCTTGTTGCATGGCTTCACGCCACACCGGGCTTTTAAGGGCTTGAGTGATGTTGGAAGGTTCAGTGGGATTTTGTAAAGAGGCATGAAGATTCAACTTTTGGAGTGGTTTGTAAATGTTGTGTTTGGAGCGAGTGACAGGACCGGTAGGAGTTGGTACAGTGGCTGGGGTTGTCGGGTTGGTGTTTGGTCCAGGCAGGGCAGGGGTTGGATTTGAAGAAGGCTCAAGTTGCGGAGGAGAAGATGGAGGTGAGCTGTGGTGGCTGGAGGGAGGAGAGGCAGTCGGGGAGTTTATTTGCCCGGGCGGGCTTGGGGTTGGGCTAGATGGCGGTGATGCTGGTGGGGAAGTGGGGATATTTGCTGGAGGGGAGGTTGATGGTGTCGGGGTGTTTCTAGAGCAGGGAACCGTGAGGGGAAGTGATATGGGGGACCACTCATCAGGTGAAGGTGGGGAGGGGGTTGAGGAGAGTCGAGTGGAGAAAGGAAATTGGCTTTCCACAAACTGAACATGACGGGAAGTGTAAACCCGATTTGAGGAGATGTCAAGACAGAAATATGCACTTTGAGTGGAGGAGTACCCGACAAAGACACACGGAGTGGAGCGGGAGTCAAGTTTATGCGAGGCGTAAGGTCGAAGCCATGGATAACACAGACAGCCGAAACTGCGCAGTTTGAGGTAGTTCGGGTGATGTTGGTGGAGAATGAAGTATGGAGTTTTGAGACTAAGAGTTGGTGTTGGCATGCGATTAATAAGGTAGCATGCGGTGGTAAAGGCAAATGGCCAATATTTGGGAGGCATGGAAGAATGAGTAAGAAGGGACAATCCCGTTTCCACAATGTGTCGATGACGACGTTCGGAATACCCGTTGTGTTCAGGTGTATGTGGAGGGGATGTGAGATGTTGAATGCCATGAGAAGCAAGAAGATGGCGAAGGCCAAGATATTCACCTCCATTATCACTAAAGATGGTTTTGATGGAACGATTAAAATATTTTTCCACAAGTGGCTTGAAGTGAGAAAAGATGTTGACAGCATCATTTTTATGTTTGAGTGGATAGAACCAAATGTATTTTGAAAAGTGATCAACAAAAATAATGTAGTATTTGAACCCATCGATGGACAAAAGAGGAGAAGTCCACACATCACTATAAAGAATATCAAGAGGACCAAAGGAAGAAATTGTATTATCATAAAACGGTAATTTGTGACTCTTATTACATGCACAAGAGTTACAATGAAAATCTTTAAATGTAGGAATGTCTAACTGAAAACTAGAACTAATGTGACGTAAAATTGAAGAAGACGGATGCCCTAATCTATGATGCCATGTAGAGGTAGAAGAAACTGAAGCAGAATGAACAGCAGAACGAACAGGAAGCCATTCATAGACGCCAGATTTAAGTTGACCTTGGAGAAGGATTTTCCCAGACTGATTGTCCTTCACAAAAAAAGAATGAGATGAGAAAGTGATTGAAGCATTATTGTCGAGACAAAATTTAGAAATTGAAATAATGTTACGAGACAGATTGGGAACATGTAGCACATGATTTAATTTGAAAGTAGAGGAGGGAGTTAAGAGAGAAGTAGAACCAGTGTTGGCAATTGGTAGACTTGAGCCATCGCCAATGAATAATTCTTCGGTGCCATTGTATGGTTGATGGAGAGAAAGGTTGGACAAGTCATTTGTGGCGTGATGAGTGGCACCGCTGTCTAGAAGCCAAGAGGGAGGGGGTTGATGATTGTGGTTCGCAGAGGCAGCATATAGGGCGGGGTTTTGGCGAGGATTGGTGTTGGCTGTGGGACGATGGTTGTGATTGGGTTGGGAGGATCGGTTGTTGTTGAATGGTCGTGGTGGGGTGGGGACAGTAACATTGGGACATTGAGTGCGGAAGGCTTGACATTGGGAGAGAAAGTGTCCGGACTGCCGACACCATTGACAGATGCCACGGTAGTTGTTGGTTTGTCGGTTGGGGTTAAAGTTGTTGTTGTTGTTGTTGGTGGGGCGGTTTTGGTTGTAGTTGGTGGGAGAGAAGGAGGTGTTCGGCCGGGGTGAAGAGGTGTTGGTTGGATGTTTGTTGGTATAGTTGACAGAGGCAGGGAATGGGGCAGCGGAGCGGTTCTTCTGTTTGAGGGTTAACTCACGGGTGATGAGCTTTTCATGAAGCTCATCGAAATCAATGGGGTTTTCTCGGTTTTGGACACTTTGGATGAGACTATCAAAGTCCGGGTCGTTGAGTTGATCAAGGATTCGATCAATGAGATCGTGCAGGTCGAGGACGACGAGGGAAGTAAGTTGGTCGGAACAAGCTTTCATGTCACGCATGTATTCGGTGATTGAACGGGAGCCTTTTGTGATGGTTCGGAGGTGGTCTTTGAGTTGTTTGAAGTGGCCTTTGGAGGGATTTGCAAAGGTTTTGGTAATTGTTTTCCAGGCATCCAAGGTGGTTGGGCATTGAGAGATGAGGGGAACAAGGTCGGAGGAGAGGGTACCCGACAAAGCACCGAGTATAAGCTTGTCCTGACGGAACCATGTTTGATAGGCTGGGCTTTTAGTGGTGGTGGTGTGGGCGGGGGTGGCTTCGGTGGTTGGTGTGGCGGGTTTGGCGGCCGCGGTGGTGGTTATTTTTTGGGGTGGAGATGGATGACTCCCATCTATGAATTTGTAAAGATCATACCCGATGAGAGTTGCCTCAATTTGGGTCTTCCATGCTATGTAATTTGTGGAAGTTAATTTGAGGATATGAACAAGAGAGACCACGATGAGAGGGTGGTCTGGGTCGGTTGGGTTAGGGATAGTGCCGACATCCATGGTGAGGATGAAGGTGGCGGCCGAACAGCTTAGGGTGATCACCTAAGGCTCTGATACCATATAGACTTTGAATAATTATGAATTGCAACTTAATTGAATTGATAGAATTGAAGAGTATAAATACAAGATCATAACTTGGGAATCAAGAAATATAATCTAACTAGGAAACTAAATATACTAATAGAATTGAAATAGGAAACTAAATATACGAGACTCCTTAATTATCTCTAACAGTATATTCAAAGGCAGCTCGTCCATTCCCGATAATATTCAGTGATTCATGCCAAGGCCCTCACTGCCTCCTTTCGTTGACATCTTATACATTTTCGAGGACGTCCAGTGTAAATCCCCTCTGTACACCTTAGCCTGCACCCACTTCTACTAAGTGCACCTTACACTTAGTAAAACCCCCCCTCTGTTTACCCTCTTTTTGTGCATCCACCAAAATGTGAGTTGCACATGAGGGAGGAACGTGAAAGTCATGTGAAAGAGTAGTACTAGCCGACCTACTACCTTTGCTAGCCAGGCAGCTAAGACCGCCTTGACGGTTCCATTGGTTGATTATGACACGTTTTTCTTTAGAGTTACGTTGGTTTATCCAAAACCCTAAATGTAATCCCCAATTAACCTAGAACTTGAGCACGATCTCCCGCGAGATTAACTACCCAGCTTCTAATCGTTCCTTCCCTCCACCTATAAAAGGAACACTCCACCCCCTTTGGAAATACAAAACTTCCTTTTGAGACAACAATTTTCTCCCAAACACACTACACTCTCTTAAAGAACATACTCTCTCCATTTTTACATACAAATAAGGTGCAAAAACCCCTCATTTCCCTTAAAGTTACTCTTTCCAAATAAACCCCCCACTCTAAAGTAAAGTGTACTAATTTAAAGTCCATTCATCCAATCCATCTCAAGAGACCACTATCTTTGAGATTCCACCCATCGTCATTAAAGATGATGAAAGTCTTACGAGGTCCCGTAGCTGTTCTTCAATCATAGATCGACACTTTAAGTCAGGTATAACGAATCTCCTTACCTTTTTCGTAAGATAGTTAACTTTCTCCATTAAATAAATAACAATTTTGAATATATTTAACACACACACACGAATTAGAAAATGTGATCCAAACGGACCGGGCGAGGTGGGTGCCTAACACCATCCCACTACGTAACCAGACCCTGAACCAAGTTTCTCTTAATAAAGAAAAGGTTTTTCCGGTATTTTCCTAGAAAAAACAATGTCGGCGACTCTGCTAAAACCATAAAAAGAAAGAAATCGCTACAGATTTAGCACGCGCATCCACAAAGGGCATTCCAATCAAAGAACGCTACAGTGCTTAGGTCTGGGAACAATATTTTTGGCAGTTTTGTGTTTTCTAATTGCAGAGGATCTCTTGCTTGGGGAGGAAGAATTACTTTGTGGACATGATTTCTTATTGACCTAGTACAAGAATTATTGCACTATAAATACTTGTGATAGTATAGAAACAAATTATAACATCTTTGAGAATATTAGTTGATATTTTTGGTTGTTAGCGCCTTCGGACGTATTTGTTGTTGCAATAAACCGGGTTAATAATTCTTGTTGTTTTACTTTTCGTTTGTGTTTTTATTAATCGCTTTATTGCTTTGAGCCGTTCCATTGCTTGATTTACCAACATCCATGAAGTTCCACCATCCTTTGAGTTCTTATGGAGCTATTGCGGCGGAAGAATCAAAAAAATGAACGAAAGAATGAAGAAGTAGATAACAACAACCAGATCTAGAGCTCTTAAGCTAGAGAAGACGACCACAAAGATCAAATATAGAGATCTAAAACCAGAAAAGATGACAACAAAAGAGACCGTTTGTTCTGTTTTATTGGAGTAATAGATAAAGATGGGGGAAACGACTTTTGTCTAGTTGAGTGAGGAAAATAAGAGACCGTGCTTTTATGAATTCGGACAGACTGGTACTGAATCACGCGTTTGTTTTGTTTTGGAATAATTGCAAATAAAATCATTGTAATAATCAGTTTTTGCGTGTTTCACCATTAAATTAACCGTTTTTGCAAATAACACATTAAACTAATTTATTTTTGCATCCACTGTCACTTTTACTAAAAAAATTAGTTTTTTTCCGTTAAATGGTCATGTGTAGAGCATGTGATCAAATAATAAGGGCTATTTTCCGTATTTCACTCTCCATTAACTTTTTGTGAGTTTAACTTGTTCTAAATATGTCCATGGCTTATTAATCTTTTCACATGTTACCAATCATCTTTTAATTTTTACTTTAGCTATTAATATTTTTTTTTCAATTATGACATCTTTCCCATTAAATGTAACTATCATCACCACCATCAAAGTTAACACCATCTAACCATACCACCACTGTAACAGCCATCACCACCGCTACCAAAAACAATGACCACAACACCATCGGTCAGTTAAAGGAAAATGACATAATCAAACAAATTTTTTTTGGAAGAAATTCCGATTCAAATCTTTTGAATCAAAATAGAATTTAAAAGAAGCAATCAATGGCCGATGTTATTCCATTATAACAAGCAAATTTATCTGTTTCCACTACTCTCTCTCACACAGTCACATAGTAATTGCATATCAACAGATTGTAAATCAACGAATAGAGTGTGTGTAATTAAGGGAGATGGTGAGGATTATACCGATGTCATCTACCATCTATCCTCTCTCCTCGAGATTTTCCAGCACAACTCGTCTCGCCGTTCCGGTCTCTTCGTTCAATCATTCTCGGCGAATTAGTTCACTCCATGTCGGCAATGATAAATCTACCGTTCAGTTTTATCGAATTAATGATATTTTTGGATTAGCTATACTAATTTCGGTAATATCTCTTCCTGTATGTTGAATTTCATGAATTTCGGAGTGTTCATCCATTCATGGTCATTCCGGTGTGTAAGTCAATGGGGATCTGTAGTGAGAAGGGAGGAGAAGCAGCCGGAGATGAGAAAGAGGCCAAGGCATTGTGGAGTGGGGGATTGTCACGACCCTAAACCTAGGCAATATTTTGGTCACGTGGGGGTGGGGTGCGTAGCATTTCATTTTATGCATTTCATAATATTTGTGATTTCTATGTGTTAGTTTTAATATTTTAATAATTTAGTTGGCCTTTTAGTTATGTTAATAAATTAATTTTAATTATTTAATGTCTAAATGAAATAAATAGGAATTCTGTAGTTGATATTTTAATTGGTGAAATTTAAGTAAAAGTATATAAATTTTATTGAGGTGCTAAAGTGTCAAAATTGAAACTTAAAAAATTAATTGTAATAACTAGAATTTGGAGGAGTTTAAGAGGGAAATTTCCAATATATATCCTCAGTTTTCTTCTTACTTCGAAAAGCTTCCAGAGACCAAGAGAAATTTCTTTCCTCCGTTCTGTTAATT
The DNA here is from genome assembly GCA_022495995.1 of Adenophora triphylla var. japonica. Taxonomy (NCBI): domain Eukaryota; kingdom Viridiplantae; phylum Streptophyta; class Magnoliopsida; order Asterales; family Campanulaceae; genus Adenophora; species Adenophora triphylla. The sequence continues at coordinate 9,433 of JAFEMH010006210.1, read as the reverse complement.
CTTAAGTAATATTATGATTTTATTTTATTCAAAAATTTCCCATAAATTCAATATCAATCCGTTTTTCAATCCGACTGCGTCAAAATGATCGGGGAGCTGCGTAGATCGTTTCTAGCCGATTAAAGTTTTTCTTATTTTTTCTTATTTTGGTAAGTTATTATGATTTCTTTCAATAATTGCTCATTCCATATTTAATGTTTATATTATGGATATATTAATGATCCTTGGTATTTTGGGTAATTTATTTGGATTTTGGAATGAAACGAAAATGGGTTTTGAAATGAGTAGAGAAGGGTGTTGGTATCAGGTTTTGGTTTGGAATGGAAAGAGTGATAAATCTTGTTATATGACCTTAGGGGAGTATAATGAAGTGTATGTAACTGTGACTTTTTTTTTTTTAATAAAAGTACTAAATTAAGTCAAAAGCCTGCAAGTAAGATTTCCTTGGTTATATTCTATTGAAGACATGAAATTAAAGGTTTTACACAGAGAGTTATAGTGGAATGGGAGTCGTTTATGTTTATGCTGTGAAACGCATGTTGAAATGAGACAATGGGTTTTAAGCTCTGAGTGATTCTAGATTAGTTAACTCTTTGACCTCTGTTACTTTTCACTATTCATATTTCTTAAGGTTGAATTATGAATGTTGCAAAGTATTATTCTCCCTCCTTGAAATCTTGGGCATTTGTGGTTCTATGTTAGAATAGTAGAGGTATAATTGTGTGTTGTGGGTAAATTCAGGATTACTACATCTTGAAAAGTTGCCAGTATGTCGTCATCTTCAAACCCGTGGACAAGGTAAAATTTACTTAGATAATTAATTCATTATTTAATTATTTCTGTTATATATTTAATTACAGGTATAAAGAATGTGGGAAAAATATATTTCATGGACTCATTTCAACGGTTGAGAGACCAAGTCAAGATTGAGATAACAAGGCCGAGATTCTAGGAAAGTTTGTTAGGGTTTTTTGTTATTTTCAGTTATTTTTTCTTTATTTAAAGGCTCATGGTTGGAACACTAAGCACGCATTATTCACACACAGTTCACAAACACATTGTAATCCGCCATAGCTGCAACATTTGTAACTCATCAAGATCAATACTACCGTTTGAGACGAAGGTGACCATAAACACCTTCCGAGGTTTTATGCCGGCAAGATAGTTGTCTCAAGGGCTTTCCTCGTTACATGATCGAGCCATCTTAGTTTCATTGTTACACCGATTATATTCCATTGCACCTTCCTCAATTTTATTTCGAATTATTTTACATTTGATTGTTTTTTACCAAAATAGTTTGGCGCCCACCGTGGGGCCATTGGTTTTTTAATCGGTTTAAAATCCTTACGTTTCTACCATGTCTACCCAACCTATGACTTCCGCCGTCAGCAAAACCATATCTATCCCTAGCAGTGCAAATTCCCAAACCAGTAGCAGGCAAACAACCGGAGGCCAAGAGACATTGCCTCCTCCTCCGCCTGTGAATTCTGGCAAGAAGCAGATGTCTCCATCTCCTGATCTTGAGATCAAAAGCATGCTCGTTCAGATGAAGAATCAGCTGGATTGCCAATAGAATAGCACCTCCTTGATAGCCAAAAGCTTGATAAAGGTGCAAAAAGAACAAGAGTTGCTCTCCAAAAGAATGGATGCTGTCTCTCCTTACCGTCCTTGACTTCAACATTGGGGAAAGCTCTCAAACTTTCAATGAATTCCTTCCAATGACATCATCTGTAAGGATGTCGTCATCACCAACCCTGACGTCTTCTCCCCCGCTGATGACTTCTGTGGCGATGTCGACACCCTTAGCCACCAGTGCCTACAGGATGACTTTTCCAGAAGGACCCATCTTCACTAATAACACCGTCATGACATCCTCTGCAGATAATGCTAATCCTTTTGTTAATTTCAATACTAGTTCTGCCTTGGATAATACTGCTCGTGCTACTAACCCTTTTGCAGGTACCTACATTGCAAATCAGCTTCAGGAGTTGAGAGACATGATCATGAATGTGCCAGGTGTCACCCCGCCTTTCCAGCATGTCTCCCCACATGTTACAATCAGTCTCGCTTTACTCCAGCAATTGCGCATGTCGACATCCCGAAAGGATTTAGCGTTCTTGCCATGAAGTTGTATGATGGAAGTTCTGATCCTGAGGAGCATGTCGCCCACTACCAAGAAAAGATGGAGATCGTTCGCATTCCGCTCCAGTTTCCTGAGGCTTGTTTGTGTCGAGGGTTCGGTTCGACGTTGGTAGGACCAGCATTGAAGTGGCTGATCCGTTAACCTCCTGGTTCTATTGGGTTGTTTGCTCAACTTGTCAACCTGTTCAACAATCAATTCTCTTGCAGCCGACAATTTGAAAAGCTCACCAGTGATCTTTACATCAGTATCACCCAAAGCAGCCCCCCGCTAGAAGCCTTAAAGGACTATGTTAATAGGTTTAATAAAGAAGTTCTGGAGATCCCCAACCTGGACATGGTGACAGCTGCAGAAGCTTTCAAAATGGGCTTGAAGAAGGATTCCCCTTACTATGAAGATTTGGTGATGAACCCGTGCACGAAGATGGAGGATATCCGAAACCGAGCTTTAAGATTTATCAGGCTGGAAGAGGACAAGGTGCGGCGCTCAAGAATCTGACAAGGCTTCATCATATGACCATCCTGACGGGGAAGATAGAGTCGTCTCACCAAAGACAGAGAAGCGAGATCCGGCATCTCTACCAGAGAAATGACCATAACAAAGTCAATTGTGTGAAAGATGATGGAGATGATGACGATTTTGAATCTCCTAAGATTTCTGATTATTATTTCTCTGTTGATGTTTCAGGTATCCTGTGTGCAATGAGCAATCAAGGAGATAAAGCAAGGTGACTGACAAGCCGTTCGGCTGGAGGGATAAATCCAAGTGGTGTGCTTACCATGAGGATTTTGGACATCTTACCGAAGATTGCATCGCCTTGAGGAAAAAGATTAGTTACCTGTTGTCTAAGGGACATCTTAAAGAACTCCTTGGGATCCGCAAGACCAAGACGGAGAACAAAGAGCCCGTTGCAGCCAGACCGCCATCTCCTCCACCGGTAACAAAGGTAGTTAATGTTATTAGTGGTGGTTTTGATATTTGTGGTACTTCTTATTCTGCAGCTAAGAGATTTGCCAAGCAAGCCAAGGATGAGAAGCCCGAGAGACTCTCAAAGATGTCGCAGCTCACATTCCAAGATATCATCTCCTTCGAAGAAAGCAACATGTACAATGTTATGGATTCTCTTCATGACACCTTGGTCATTGCACTCCAGATCGCCAACTGCAAAGTCATACATATCCTAGTAGATGGAGGCAGTTTTGTAAACCTCATTATGCTAGATGCCTTGAAAGAAATGAAGATCCCTGAAGATAGCATTGTAAAAAGAACCTCAGTGCTCGTGGGCTTCAGTGGAGAAACCAAAAGCACAGTGGGAGAGATTACACTTCCAGTTATGTCGAAGGTATCAACTCTATGGAGAGATTCTGCGTGATTGATAGTGCAACACGTTACAATGTAATTTTGGGAAGACCCTGGATCCATGGAATGAAGGCAGTGCCATCCACCTATCACCAATGTGTCAAGATGCCAACACCCTGGGGAGTGGTTAAGGGCTACAGTGATCAGCAGTCAGCTAAAGAATGCTATATGACCTCCATGAAGGCGTCGACATCTCCCAAGATGGCATAGCAATTACAGAGAAAGGCCTGTGAGGTTCTGGAGGTGAAGGAGCATGACGTGAAAGAGATACACTTAGACCCCTCAAACCCAGATCTCAAGGTGCTGATTGGTCAAGATGTTTCGGCAGAAATCGAAGAAGACCTTGTCAACCTCTTGAAGAGCAGGATTAAAAGCTTCACCTGGAAGCATGAAGATATGACAGGCATCAGCAAAGATGTCATCACCCACAAACTCAACATCGACCCATCTTTCAAGTCAATCCACCAAAAGATACGAAAGTTAGCACAGGAAAGGAATCTAATCATTTAGGAAGAAGTAGACAGATTGCTCAAAGCTAAAATGATCAGAGAGGTCGAATACCCAAGGTGGTTAGCAAATGTGGTGGTGGTAGAGAAGAAGAACGGCAAGTGGAGAGTTTGTGTCGACTTCATAGACTTAAACAAAGCCTGTCCCAAAGATCCTTTCCCCTTGCCACACATTGATACTTTGGTAGATGCTACTTCTGGACATGAAGTGTTGACCTTCTTAGATGCATCTTCAGGATTCCAGCAAATCCAGATGGAGCCATCCGACCAAAAGGACACCGCCTTCATTACTCCTACAGGTATTTATTGTTATATTGCAATGCCTTTTTGGACTAAGAAATGCGGGTGCTACATACTAGATTTGGTCAATATGATGTTCAAAGAGCAGATTGGGGACACCATGGAAGTATACATCGACGATATGGTGATAAAGTCAAAGAAAGCTGAAGATCATGTTTGGGATCTTACTCAAGCATTTGACATCCTAGACAAATTCAACATGAAGCTGAACCCAGCAAAGTGCAATTTTGGCATGAAGTTCGGTAAATTCTTGGGCTACATGGTGACGTAGAGAGGGATAGAGGCAAGCCCGGAGCAAATAAAAGTCATCATCAATCTAACGTCACCTAAATCCATCAAAGATGTTCAAAGATTGACGGGGAAAGTGGCAGCATTGAATCGATTCATTTCAAAATCCTCAGACAGATGCAAGCCATTCTATGACATCTTGAAGAAAAATTCCAGATTTGAGTGGGTAGAAAAGCATGAGCAAGCCTTTCAAGATTTAAAGATGTACACAATCGACACCTCCCTACTCTCAAAGCCTCAAGAAGGTGAGCCATTATGTGTTTACTTAGCTATCTACGAAGCTATGATTAGTGCCGTCACAGTCCGTGATCAAGATGGCGTCAAACAACCGATATATTATGTAAGTAAAACAACTGCTCGATGCGGAAACCGAGGTATTCACACCTTGAAAAATTAATCTTAGCTTTAATTTACGCTTCAATTAAGTTAAGGCATTATTTTGAAACTCATATCATTGTCATTCGTACTAACTATCCAATAAAAAGTGTAATGAGAAAACCGAAATGTCGGGAAGGATGGCGAAATGGTCCGTTGAACTAAGAACTTATGACATCAAGTATGAGCCTAGAACAGCAATAAAATCCCAAGCACTTGCAGACTTTATGGCAGACCTTAGTCCAAGCATGCAACCAAAAGTAGAACTTTGAAGTCCAACAAACTCCAAGATGGGAGACATCTGCAAAAAATGGACTCTATTCACGAAGATGGTGCTTCTAATATGAGGGCACATGGCTAGATGTTGTCCTAGAGTCGCCACAAGGGGATATCTGCTACCCAGGCCATTAGTTGTGATTTTAAAGCCACCAATAATGAAGCGAGAATACGAAGCCTTAATCCTGGGCCTAACTGTAGCTCTAGACATGAACATTAAAAGCAATATGGGTATATAGTGATTCATTGTTACTTGTCAATCATTTTAATGGTTTCCTATGCACGACAAAAAATGTCAAGATGACAGCTTATTTGGTGTGATGATGTGCCCACCTAAAATTTCTCGCGGGAGGAATTCGGTTTTTTGCATTTCTTTGAAAAAACCAAATAAAACCCGGAAAAGAACGGAGTCGCCACGCCATTTTTGTTTTAAGGGCCAAAACTTTGAAAAATGCCCGAGATTAGAGATTTGGGTTCGGAGGTCATGTTACACGCCGGGAATGACGTTAGTGTGCACCCGGAATGCCTCGTAAAACGAGTCTTCCAAGCTGAAAATAATTTGTGTGTGTGTGTGTGTGTTTTGGCCAAAATAAGTTGAAACTCAGAAAAGTAAAAATTGGGATATCTTTTTAAGACTTTAAACTGATCCCATGATTTTTTGGAAGATTTTTGGATTGAGATTTGGTACTCAAAAGACCTTTTGAAGTTGAGAGTCACTTCTGCCAGAGTGAAAAAGGCAATGGACCTTTGATTTTGAAATGGATTCAAGGGCCTTAAAATTTCATAATATGGATAAACTCAGAGAATGAAAGTTGTTCCAGACACCTTAAATAAGATTTTTGCGAAGGAATTTTCCATTTTGGAGAATATTTGAGGGGTCAAAACCTTCTGGAAATCTCAGATATGAGATCTGGATTCCCAGAAGCTGATGAACTGGCCTCAAAAAGAAAATTTGAAAAGAGGAGTTTTACTCACCCAAAAAATAAAGTAAAAATATTTATGGAAAGCTATTTATGTTGGCTACAAAAGGTGTTTTGTAGTCAACACCAAATTACAAGTTTATCTGTGTCCAAAAATTAAGACAATGGACTGGGATCTTGGAAAATTGCTACTGGACAGCAACTTCTCAAGAAAGAAAATATGATTTTAAAGGGGGTTTTTGCATCCATGCTTGTCTCCATTTCCCTAGGTTTTGGTTAGTGATCACTTGAAATTTTAGTGGTGAATCAACTATACCAAACCATCCTTGGGGTACATTAGGACTAAGCACTTCATTTGCTTGGGAAGGGGAATTTTATCCTTTGAAAATGAGATTTGATGCTTGAAAATGGTTTTTAGGGTTTTGAAAATGCATTTGCAAGTAAGTAAGAACACATTGAAGAAAATGTTGATCCTTGTAGAAGATCATCCATGGAGATGAACTTCCATGGTGTTCTTCTTGGATCTAAGACAAGAAGATGAATGAACTACATTTTGTAGCTTGAAAATGCATGCATGGATGAGAGAATTTAGGGTAAGGAGAGGGAGGTTATACCTATCTTCCTTGTGTTTTTGGTGTTTAAAGGCTTAAATGCAAGAGTGTTTGAACTTGGGAGTGAGTGGGTTTGATTTGAGTGAGTGAAAGTTGGGAAGATTCAAGAGAAAAAGGTGACAATTCTTAGGGAATTCTCACTGTTTTCTCAATTATTTTCGCCAAATGCTGTGAGTTGTGTTCTTGGGCCCTTTATTTTTGTGACTGGAGGGCTCAATTTATAGCCCTCTGAATTTTACAAAGGTATCCGCGCGGATAGGACCCTTCGGCGTGCCTTTGTTCATTAAATGCGGCTTCGAGGCTTTGGACACAAGGAATAATCTTTTCAAAATTCAAATTAATCAGCCAGTTTTTGTTTCCAGCCACTTCTATTTTTGGTTTTTCTTATTTCTTTTGCTTTTTTGATTCCTTTCCTTGGTTTATCTTTTTTTTTTTGGCAATCCCTAATCTACCCTTACTTGGTTAGAAATGTTAGGAATGTTAGGAATTGTTAGAAATGTTATAACTTTCGTTAACTTTCTAACGAAAATTCTAACAAGCTCAAATTGGAGCACTTACAGTAGTCCCTCGGCGACGGCGCTTTCGAAGGAAGCGGGGTCGTCGATAAGAGTAAGGCTCCATATTTGGCGGGATGATCGAGTGATCGGTGGTGAACCTATTTAATAGGCTACCTACGTATCCCGAATGGGAATCAAGCCGATCGTAGTTCGGGTCTTTGACCACGGGAGATGATGGCGTTTTAGGTGCCTCGAACCCGATGAGCGAGTTCTAGTCGGTTCTTGGAGAGAAACTTCTTGGGGATAAGAGATGATCATTTTCGGTCGATGGCTATCCGCTCTGCTTGGGGATAGGAATGACCATTTTCGGTCGATGGCTATCAGCTCACTTTGGGGATGATTGTGATTTATCGTTTTCCTAATGTTGTGTGTGATAGCGTCTTAGGTGCCTCGAACCTTGGAGATGGCGTTTTAGGTGCCTCGAGCCTTGGAGATGGCGTTTTAGGTGCCTCGAACCTTGATGATGGCATTTCGGTGCCTCGAGCCTTGAAGATGGCGTTTTAGGTGCCTCGAACCTTGATGATGGCATTTTAGGTGCCTCGGACCTTTGGAGATGATGGCGTTTTAGGTGCCTCAAACCTGGATGGTGATGGCTTTTAGGTGCCTCGGACCTTGATGATGATGGCGTTTTAGGTGCCTCGGACCTGGATGATGATGGCTTTTTAGGTGCCTCGGACCTTAATTTGAAAAGGCCTTTCGGTGGACTTCAAATGCACTCTTAGGAAAGGATAGGGTAGACCGTTTTGGTCGGAAAGGCTGGACTCTAATGATAGGCTACCTACGTATCCCTGAGTGGGAATCCAAGCCACTTTCGGCTAGTTCCGAAATCTCACTCGAGATTCCGTTGGCTTTCTTTGGGGATTTCCGTTAGCCTTTACTTTGAGGGAAATCGAGAACGTATTTTGTGAGGCTGAAATCGGTCCTACGTTTCTCTGCCGGGAGTAATTTTGATGAAAAGGATACGGGATCTCGAATTATCTTTCTCGAGGAAATCGGTCTTACGTTTGTTTGCCGTTTCGATGATTTTGATGAAAGATACGGGATCTCGTTATCTTTCTCCGAGAGAGGAAATCGGTCTCTTACGTTTGGCTAGGTTGGCGCATTTTGATGAAAGATACGGGACCTCGTTATCTTTCTCAGTGAGAAGATTGGTCTTACGTTTGTGACCGCGTTTGATGATTTTGATGAAAGATACGGGATCACCGTTATCTTTCTCGGGAGATCGGTGCTTACGTTTGACTGCCGTTTGATGATTTTGATAGAGATGAAAAGATACGGGATCTCCGTTATCTTTCTCTGGGAGATCGGTCTTACGTTTGTTGCTAGTTGATGATTTATTTGATGAAAGATAACGGGATTTTGTTATCTTTCTCGGGAAATCGGTCTTCACGTTTGGCTAGCAGATCGTCGTCCGACAGCGATTTTGATGAAAGATACGAGATCCCGTTATCTTTACGGGAAGGATTGGACTTACGTTTATTTGACCGTCGGAATGATTTCCTTGAAAGGGGGCTTGACTTTGGTTAACTTTTGGTTAACTTTGTCAAGTTTGGGACTAAAGCTACTTGAAGTCCCGGATTTTTTAAAGGGCAAAAGGGTCATTTCTTGACCCTTCGCAACCCTATCCGCGCGGATAGGAGCGTATTCGAGAGGGTTTTAATGAGGGGCCAGCGCCACTTCCTCTTTCCCCAAATTCGGCTTTTTTTCAAATTTTCTCGCCAATTACGAGAGAGAGAAAGAGAGAGCCGTAGGGAGGAAGCGCATTGAAGGCCAAAAAGCTTGAAAATTCCTTCCGTTTTTCTTTGATTTTCAAGCAATGAAACACGGGGAAGGTGCTTTTCAAGGCCAAGGACGTGGTCTTGGCTGGCGGAGAGACGATTGGAGCTCGTCAGAATGAGTGAGGCACTATACTCTTTCTCGCAATCGATCGCGGAGGAGCCATACCCCGTGCTTGTGCAACATTGGGCCACCGATCCAGGAAGTCTCCAGAACGGTATTCTTCGAATCCTTTTGATTCCTTTGTTGATTCTTGCTTGAAATTGATTTTTGGGTGATTTTTCTTTTTTTTTTTTCGAAAATTATGCAATGTTCTTGGCTTTGA
>JAFEMH010006209.1:0-131733 GCA_022495995.1 Adenophora triphylla var. japonica | reverse complement strand
CGTCTTGATTATATATTATGGAGTGTGTGTGTGTTTTTGTTGTTATTGATTGTGTGTTGAGAAATGGGTAGAGGAGGGCTCTGGCCTGTATAGCCTGATGTTGGATAAGGCTAATGAAGCTTGGTCTGCGGCTGCAGGCCCTTTGCAAAAATGGTAGATGCGGTCTTATCCGTGAAGACTCGGCATTCTAGAACCATGCAAGGTGGCATTATTCGAGAGCCTTCCCTCCTAATTAAAAAAAAAAAAAAAAAAAAAAAAAAAAAAGAAAGCGTGTTTCTTAATTAGCAGGAAAAGATTCCATATAAACATTTAATAAAAAACAGTTAGAATGTTTCCTAGCATTGAAGAAGATCTGAGGAATTACCGGAAAACTTACCGAGTAATGGTCGAGAAAGTCAACTTAGGAAGGCATGAGCGATTTGGAGTGCTTACACATTCGATGATGTGTCGAGTTGTATTTCCTATTTCCTTTTGAGGATATGCGTTAGAAATAAATGATTTGAAATGAGTCCTTACTAAATCGGTTCCTAAGGCCCCACATTAGATGTGACATGGAAGAAAGCTTGGTTTTATTCTTTCAGAAAGATTTGGAGTTGCGAATCTTATGAAAAGAGACTTGTCTCTTATAAAGTTAGCACCAATCATTTGACTAGGTTATTTTCGGAAATTAATCTTATAACCACAAAGAGAACAAAATGTTTGTTGCTCTATACGGTTTGTTTCTTGAGAAATAGTTTCTCAAATAAAGAATCTGAGTGGGAGTAAAATTAATCTTGAAAGAAGTTCCAAGAACCAGAAAATAATATGGAAACCAAGAGTAAGAGGCGGAACCAAGTTCACGAAGGAGTTGTGGGCAGGTTAAAGATGCACAAGTCCATGTCGTAGATTGGATGGGTCACGATTGAACTCAAGAAATATTGATTTCTCGTTTCGGATATCCACAAAGTGGAAGTCATTGAGAATGACAATCCTACTTCCTATCTTGAGGGCGATGTCCGCTCCTAATTTGGATAAATGGTTAGGAACAATGGAATCCGAATTACAATCCATGTGTTTGACAATCAAGTTTGCAGGCAGATTGGGCTACTGAAGGTGTAAAGCTAATGGGATGCAAGAAGGTCTTCAAGACCGACATGGATGGGAAGGTGTTAGTACTTTCGCGGCTAAGGATTATGACAAAGGGATTTAGGCAAATTCATAGTATTGACTAACATGTTGAAACCTTTTAAGCCGAGTTACTATGTCAAAAGTCTGTTAGATTTTCAATTGCCATTATCACATATTGTGACTATGTGATATGACAAATGGATGTCCAAACGACTTTCTTTAAATGGAAAAGGTATTAAGAAGTTTGTATAGTACCTTATTCGAATAGTTTGACGATCCAAGAAACTTTCAATAGAGTATGCGTATGTTGCAAAAGATCCTTAGAGATAGATTGAAGCAAGCTTCAAGGAATTGGAATCTTAGTTTTGATGAATTGGTCAAAGAGTTTCACTTTTATCAGAGTACGAAGATGAATCCTATGTGTATGCATGAAATGAAGTGGGAGCATGGTATTATTTCTATTGTTTATTACAATGATATCTTACTCATTTGAAAAAAACAAGTTCCGACACTTAAGACATTATAAGTCTTGGTCAAGGAAAGGTTTCTCAATGAAAGATATGGGGCGAAGCCGCTTACATCCTCGGCATCAAGCATCTATAGAGGCATGGGATCTAGAAGGGATAAATTGGTTTAGAGTCAAAGTGTTCACATGTGACAAGATTCTTAGAAAGAGTCTAAGAAGAGTATTTGTCAACGGGTCATGGTATTTCTCTTAGCAATATTCATCATGTCTTATGACAACGATGAGGCAAAAGGGAATGAATGAAGTTCCATATCTTCTTGTCACGACACTTGGATGCATGGGCCATGTATGCCATGATTTTGTACTAGACTCGGACACGGCTCGTATGCCCTTATAAGGCCATGACGAGTCGATACTCAATCCGATCCCCGCGAGAACCAATGGATAGCGAGTGTTTCTCAAGATGATCCTAAGTACTTAAGAAGAACTAAGGATACGTTCTTGGGATTTGAAAGATTGGAAGTTAATCTTGTTTCGTAAGGAGGTTACAAAGATGCTAGCTTCCAAACCAACAAAGTTATTTTAAAATCATAATTAGGATTTGGTGTTTGATGCTTATTAAGCTTAGGTGCAATTTTGATTGGAAGAGTTCGACGTAAGATTATATGCCGGAATTCTACTACTAAGGCCATATTTTAGCAACATACGATGTAGCTAAAGAGAAGGCAGTTAGGATCAAAAGTTCATTTAGTGTTTTGGAAACACTTCAAGTGTTTTTCTGCTATCACTAATCCTGGGGAACTTTTGTTTGTGGATAATGTTATGGTGTCATTTGTTGCAAACAATGGAACCAAAATCTGGCAATCTGTGATCCAAACACTCACTTAGACGTTCTTCGAGGAATTCATAAAGAATGAGAAGACGTTAAGATATAAAATATACAAAATATCAACCGACGATGACATAAGGGATTTAGCACTTACAAAGACCTCGCATAGAAGCGTAAGCACATGGTGGGCATGTTAGGATCCATGAGTATTCGATACATAAAAATGGAGCCCAGTGCAAGTGGGAGACTTGTTGGTTCTGTAATGCCCTAGGCTTTAGAATTATGTTTAACCGAAAACCGTTATGTATCATCTTTATCGTTTATGTTTATTATTTGGATTATTATATAGTTTGCACCATATTTATTGTAATAATCTCCGTCCCCTGACATTATTAAGAGAATAATTAGTATAATTGTCAATGGATAATCAATATGATGATTATATGCATAGGAGATGCACATTGAAATTATGGGTACTTGTTAGAGAACAAGTGATTGGACTTGATTCAAGTATGAGATTTATGTCATGGTCAAATGTCATAATTAAATCTCATACGGTTACTTCATTGAGTTCCTAGACCTCGAGATTATCATGACCTCACATACGATGAAAGATTATGTTTGATTTTAGTCGAAACGGTATCTGTAACACGATATCTATAAAGACTATCTTTTTTGGCATGATCGGATTCCATGCATGGGAAGGATGATAAGCTCAAGATGGAATTTGTCCCTCGGAAGAGAGATGTTTTGCTTGGGCCTCCCTCGATGAGTGATAATGATGAAAGCGTGTGGCCACACCCCAATATGATTGGACTTATCATTATACTCAAGAATCGAGAAAGCATTGAACAAATACAAGTCAGACGTGGACCATGACTTGTGTTCAATATAACATAGTGAGACAAAGGGATAAATGGAAGTGTACCATCGGAAACGTTGAACTCTTACGTTGTGTTATTTGGGTAGAGCATAATGGCTTGCTAGAGGGAATCCTTGCCTATGTCTTATGAGGTTCGATATGATCGGACTAGAATCGCTCTTGACATAATACAATCCTATTGGAGTCCACACACAAATAGAATGAATGTGGTTGAACAAAAGGAAGAATGATTGAAAGTTTACATGGCGGCTAAGTATACCGTCGCGCGACAGTAACTAGCCAATGGCTTAATATACCGCATGTACATAACTAGGCCAATACGTCGGCTTGATTCACTGGTCTCCTAATTCGATTAGGAAACATATTAATGCTAATGTAGTATAAATATGAGAGGTGCATCACACCTAATGGTCTACAGCCAATTTTTTCAATAGAAATTCACAATCAAAAATCCTCTCAATATTCTTCTGGTTAGTTTTAGGAATCTAGCAATTCCTGACAAGAAGTCGTTTCTCGACATTCATTCATTTGTGTGGATTACCGAAAAAGAGGGTCTTAATTTGTTCAAACAAATCAAAGGCCTAGAGTTCAAATCAAGATCCCGAGAAAGGAGTTGAAGGTTCGAAGGTTTGAAGATCAAAAGTTTGTGATTACGATATCCACATAATTAAATCCAGGATTCGATAGCTCAAGACCGGAAAGCGTTTCAAGCCCAGGTTGGTAGAATTCTATCTCATAGAAATTCCAATTTAATTGTATAGAACCGGATCTTAGGGCTTCGGGGTTTTATGTTAATTTAATGCTTAATCCCGCCGCGCATGGACCCGCAAAACCCAACAAGGGTATCGAAAGCCCCGCTCGCATGATTAAGTTTGAATTTAACATGTTCCTCCCAGATTTAAGATATAAATGTTTATATGCTTATTGCATAAGCTTTGTGATGCGATGTAATTTTAATTGTTTATGTGAAACAATGGGAAAATCGGCTTTCGAATTATGTCAATTAAATCAGAAAAGCCTTCTACCGATTTCTAATTTTGAAAACAACGCATTTGGTGTCGAATTTGTGGGCCATCCCGATGCGCCCATAGGTTTCCCCGAGGATGCTCCATGATTGTGGTGAATAAAGGATTAGCCTTTTCCCAACCAAGTTCGTCGTGACGACTCTAAAAGCCACCGATTTCTTACTAAGATTACTGCCAGAGGACTGCACGAGTCCACAATCTCCAATTTCCACTGCGTTCTTCCCTCTCCGCATACCTTCTCAAAGCTCTCTATCCCCCTGCCATACACGCTCTACCTCTTCACCTCTCGGCAAGACACCTGCAGGGCTAAATGAAGCTGGGTGCGGCCGCCTCCCGACCTCTCCGCCCCTCACGGGGTCCCCGATTATTCCCGATGGTGCAAGGGCAGCTTCAAGTGCCCGGAGCGCACGTTAATCATCTTCGTAATCCAAAATGCCTCTGCAGTAGAGGATGTATGGCCCACAAATCTCGGTCAAGCTGGTCTCAATATCCTTCTCAAGATGGGTCGCACAGCTCACAGAGATGTAAAAGGTGATGTCGCATTGGAAGAGCGTGAGAGCTACCGTACCTCAAGCCGTGATTTCCTCACGGTAATGAGGCCCTACTGGTTTAGAAATCCAGTACCTTGAACGATCTAAGGAGGGCGATTTCAAGTAGGCGATGTAAAGACTTGAAAAAGGAACTCGTGACCTCACTGCTTTTCCCTAACCGACGGCGCACGATGTTCTTCCATCCATCCAATGTTGATGAAGCGTCAACGCCCTCATAGGGATCTAGAATGTCCACTTTCTGACATAAGTCCTGCCGAGTCCAAGTTGGACCAATTTTTCGCTTGCCTAAATTGTGCCGATAAAAATCTTTGCTTCTCTTCCATTGATCTCCGCAGTACTCGGTACATCACTAGAATAATCAAAAAGCTCTGCGTTACACTCAATTGAAATGGTCCGCAGTTATTCCAGAACTTCGATCACTTGTGCCGTCACCGACTAATGCTTTGAAATGACTAAGTTTGTTGAATGGATCGTGTAGCGAGAAAATTTCCGACCGATATCTTTCCCAAAGACGAAATGGGGCTTACCAGCTTCCGCACCTCGATTCCCATATGCTCACACACTTTCCTTCGTCTTCTATCTCGTTGCTCGATAGAATTTGCACCTGATCTTCCTCAAAGTAAGCTTCCAAGGAAGCAACGAAGCACTCAATCTCGTTCGGCCTAATCCGGTAAACCGCTGTAAACCTTTCACCCTTAGGAAAACGTTTCATTTTTTACCTTACCCTCACTAAATAATAACGGGTGTCCCTTCATTTCAAGATTCTCGGCACGGGTTTTCTTTTGAAACCCATTTCATCCATCACCAATTTTGACAAGAAGAGGCGATTATCCTCGAGACATCCCGCGAGTCAAAAGAAGATCGACTGCCTCCTCCAAGTTCAAAGAGACGACCTTTAACCAACTAATGATCCATCCCTCTATGTACTAGTCAAATCCTCCTCTCAAAAGAAAAAAAAAAAGAGAGAGACGAAAATCTACAAAAATTTGTTGGAAGATTGAAGATACAATGCAAAAAGAATACAAAAAAAAAGAGAAAGAAAAGAAAGGGTTTTGGCCCCACCGATCCTCTCGAAAGCAAAAGTCAAAGGATTTCCAAAATACAACTTGATGGCTCAAGAGAGAGTGCTCTGCCCTTGAATCAAAGAGACATCACGGATGTCCCCTCACCATTACCATTCTAACCAATCTCGGCCCCATCGAATTTTGTAGGGTATTCGCACCAATACCTTGGATGCCACTCATCCCCCGAGCGAAAGGATTCCGTCCTCTAGAAATTTGTGAGAGGATCATTACCATTACGGGGCTCATTACCCTTGGGACCTTTCGCCTTTTTAGCCAAACCAAAAAGCCATTGACCTTCTCATTCTTAGAGGCGTACTTAAAGATATCGAACCGCAGATTTCCCTCGACCACTGGCTAGAAATCCCAAACACATGGATCCCTTGTCAAAGAGATATCCAACCTCTCCATCTTTAGAGACCAGGAGTCCACAAGAAAGACCTAAACTGAATTTCCTCGTTTAAGAGGCTTTCACCGACTATCCGTAAATCACCCGAAGACCGATCGAAATCCCGAGTAGCCGAGTGCACTCATATGGACAGCTTCCTCCACGGCAGCGCCGATGCTCAATATCGTCGAGATCTAAAATAGATTATCAAGCGTAAAGAAGATTGCTACAAGCTCCATCCCTACTCAAAGGACCGTCATATAGCTGTAAGATTGTGCAAATTCCTGTCGCTTCATTCGACATTTTTTATGTGAGCAAGTAGGTCTTCATTTTCTCCGCAAACACCCGCCGCGACGCTCCCACCGAGGGCTTCACATTCGTGTCTCCTACTCGACACTCCAAGAGGACACGTTCTTCTCGTAGGTGTTAGTGCCTTAGGCCTATAGAGATAGACCTTTATGTAATGTCATTGTTCATTTATATATGAGATTGCTTCTTTGATTATTATATGTGTTTGCATGTTTAGTTATAATAATCGTGTCCCTAGTACTTATGAAGCACTAGTATGAAGTCTAATGGATAATCATGTGATGATTATATGCATGGAGATGCACATTAGATTCATGGGTACTTGTTAGAGAACAAGGTCTTGGACTTGACCCATTATGAGATTTATGTCATGGTCAAATGTCATAATTAAATCTCATATAGTCATATCATTGATATCCTTTGACCTGAGATTATCATCGTCTTCCGCTCGATGAATATCATGTTTGATATAGTTTAACGTTGTCCTTAACCGGATGACAATAAGGGCTATCATTGGCATGGTATGATTCTTGTTGGGAAGAATGATAAGTCAAGATGGAAAATTGTCCCTCGTAAAGAGAGATGTTTGCTAGGACACTCGTAAGTAAGATTGATGTAGTGCATGGCCATGCCCGAATGAATTAATGTGATTAATATCATTCGATTAATCAATTTACTTGGTAACGAGAAAGCATTGAACAATATGAGTTGACGTGGACCATGACTCATGTTCAATATAACATCGTGTGACAATGGGATTGTGATATGTTCTATGTAGGAAAATCGAACTTGATATTATACTATTTGGGTAGGCATGATGGCTTGCTAGAGTCCACTCATGTCTTATGAGGATCGACGTGATCGGACTCATTGCCAACATAGTATGGTCCTATGGGGTCACACGCATCGAACGAATTGTCAAAAATGAAGAATATGGAGTTTTTGTTCTCAGGGGACGACTTGTCCCCAGGCCAGAACCAACTATTCCCCTTAAGGGGGACGCGGTCAGAAGTGGGTGCCGGGGACGACTCGTCCCACAGGGGACGACTCGTCCCACGGGGACGACTCGTCCCCTGGGGGACGACTCGTCCCCTGGGCACTGGACTGACGCGGAATTGACTTAAAACTAGGGTTTTCACGAGGGGAAAAGTTTTATAACGTATAAATACTTACCCCTGGTTGCCCTAGCCGTCATTAGAACATTTTGGCTTGAGAGAAACACAAAAAGTGAGAGATTTCAATTGAGAATTGAGAATCAAACACCACCAAATCCATTGTTCTTCATTGATTGAAAGGTGTTTCAATCAATAGGATCTAGCAATCCTCCTAGAAGAGTTCTAGGGTTCGTTCATCGCGTGGATACACATAGAGGATCTTCGCTCGTCAAGATCTTTGGTTCGTGATTCCCATTCGTTCATCAAGGATTAACAAGGTCGTTCAATCTGGAGTTGGGTCAAGTTTATCAAAGGCAAAAGCATTCAAGGTTGGTATTTCTATTTCATCTTTCTTAATTATTCATCTAGAACGGATTCTAGGGCTTGGGGTTTTTCGAGTTATTGCTTATTCCGCTGCGCATGGACCCTCGGAAACCCTACAACAACAACCTTTTCAAAAACAAAGTTTTTTTTTCAATGTTTTGGGCTATATCAAAATGGCGTGGCGACTCCTCCAAACGAAACGCAGCGACACCTCCCGACACGGGCGAGATGCCGGGGTCCACGCGGCCGGATCTGGGTAATTTCACGTGCGTACCTCCTTGTCATTTCCAGAGGTCATAAATACAGGCCTCTTACTCCTTCATTTATGTAAAAAAAATCTGAGAAAAGTGAGCATTAAGGGACATTCTGCATAAGTGAGAGCAGAATTCTCTCCTTCTTAATCACCTTAAGCAAATCACACACTTTCCCAACAAAATCAAACCCTAGGAAGATAGAAATGAGCCAATATTGGTGAGATATCCTTCCAAACCCTAAGTAACATCTTAATCTTTCATTCCCAAGTCTTTAATCTATTATGAATAATTGTTTGTTGAACCTACCATTTATAATGGAATCTTTATTTGTTTTGTACATTGTAGACCCAAACCATCTAAATGATCATAAAAGATTTTCCATGCGCAATGTGCTTAAGAATGGAGGTCTAATGGAGATAGTAGTTTGTTTGTATTCCATATATTGTCCTTCCATTATTTACTTTCAAATGTATTTACTTCCTAATATCATATTTTGATCCATTTTTCTTTTATGTTACAATGATAGAAGTAACCTTAATCTATAATGATAAACTCATCATTCATGTCAAAGATGTGGTTATAGGGATTATGGTCACAATGTTGATGTAACTTCATTTCTTTCACTTTCTTCATAAAATGTGACAAAAGTTCAAATCTAAACTTCCAAAAGATTTCTCATTTCTTTACTTGAGGCAAACAATCCCCATTGTTGTTTCTCAAGAAAAGCTTAAAACCACCATTGTTGTACTATCCTAGGATTTGGAGATGACAACCCTAAGATTGGACATTTGCTTGTTTTTGGATTTTATGATCAACTTCCTGCACAGTCCAGAAGTTGTCACCTTTCTTTATTGAAGTTTAATCAAAGTAACATCAAACATTAAATGAGATACAAAAAAACAGTTTACTGCACATACTAATCCGTACGGACCTCCTTGTAAAAGGAGACTAATCCGTACGGATCAGTTTGCAGCCTGTAATATTTGTTAATTTTTTTTTTCAGTTTTTTCCAGTTTCAGATTTGTTTTTAAACCCCTTTTAACAAAATCAATTGTTTTCTCAAAAAACTGTATAGTTTTCTCCTCTTCGTTTAAGCTACAAAGATATTTGATTTTAAAGAACACACACACACAATTTTCAAAAAAGGGTGAGAAAGTCTCATGGATATGAGGCGTTGCGGGCGAGTACACAAATCTATTTCCGAGGCGTAACGTGACCTTCGAAGTCAAACTCTTACATTAAAAGCCTTTTGTCAATGTTTTGGGCTCACAAAACGGCGTGGCGACTATCTTTTCAAAGAAATTTATCCGTCCAAATTTTTGAAACATTTCCAAACGTACTCCCATGCGTTCGAGCACATGATTGGGTAATTTCAGTTGGCAACTCCGCTGGAAGACTACTTTTGTTTTAAAGAAAACTTCTTCTAAAAAAAGGGAGTCTTTAAAATATGGCGCGGGTCAAACTTTCGTTTACCCCTTCTTTGATTTTGTGTTTGTGTGTTACTTTTCTTTTCCTTTTCTCTTCTTACTTATTAAAAAAGAATATGCCTCGTATATATCTTGCTCTTGGAAGTATCTCTTTTTGTTGTGCATATCTTGCCCATGAAATGCTCTCATTTTTACTCTGTTCATAAAATGTTTTTCTCCTTTTACTCATAAAAATGTTTGTGTACATGTCTTTAAAACACATTTTGCAAACCTCTATATTGACTCAAAAGGGAATTCTAGTTACCACACACTACGTGTAATCTTACCATGAACACTTGCACACTACAACCTTGAAAAAGCCAGGGTGGTCTCAGTTGCAGCTCGAAAGGTGTTCATATGCCTCTATTGCATGCACGGGATCATTACAAACAACCCATCCTCGCCAGTTTCAACCATGCACTATTTGTGTCACACTTTGTCCGAGATTTGGTTGGTTTTTTGGCCCAGTCCGTATCATGAAGCCTAAATGTGTATCCCATATTGATCATTTTCTGAGTCAAAACCTAAAGGTCAAGGTCCCTTGCGAAAGCAAGCTCGACAGGGTCATCTGTTGACCCGATCTTGATTTCTAGTGTTAATTTAGACACTGACCTATATCGGATATACGTCAATGCCCAATGTGACACCATGTCATCAAGCCTTTAATGCGCCACCCATGACAAATACGACCCAGTCAAATCTAAAACTAAAAGATCCCTTGCGAAAGCAAGACAAAGGGAGGTCATGCCAAACTTTGGCCTGATCTTGACTTAAAGACATTGGCTTTGATCGTAATTCACATGGCAGGAGCATTGAAACTCATATGACAGGCTTGGTCCTTAAGTTCGTTTCTCTTTTTGGTTAGTGGAATCTGCTTGCCCTATAGGACATTCGCTCAGGGTTGTCCATCCTGGGAGGTTGAAGTACAGTTGGAAAATGAGGGGCTTATAGACGTAATGATGGATTCCACTGACCCCGGATTTAGATTAGTTGCGAAAAACAAAAACAATCTTTTCGAACCATTTAGTATTCTGAGAAGACATGTTTTAAGTAAATTTGAACAGTTAACAAGATAAAAAAATGCATGTCGCATGAGCCTTCGCCTTTATCCAAATACCCTCCCGAATCTATAGTACCTTTCACCTACTGCAGCGAACAAAGAGTGGTTGAGGATCCCAGGTTGCCGTCTTTTCAGCATCGAGATCACAAGGTGAGACAGTCCTATGGGTGCCATAGTTCGAACAGTCCACTACTCCCAAATGGTAGGGTTGACAGATAACAGTGACGGGAATGGAACTCCACCCCCGGGAAATCTTCAGACAATAGAAGAGGTCTTACAAGCTTTCGAGGCTCTTAAAAAATGCCAAGAATAGCAGCAGGCTTGGATTGTAGATACTATGCGTCGTCGTGGGACAGTTGCAGTCCTGTAAGTACCCCAATCTAGATCACCCTCTTCCGAGCACATGGGAAACACCGCAGACTCACAAACGCAGTCTTGAAGACCTTTGACACTCAAAACCCCCAAAAACCCCCATCCAAACCAAGGGAGGAACCTTTCTGGGATAAAAAGGGACAAAAGGACCTTTTGGGAATTTTTCAGAAATAAGAAAAGCATAAATGGTCCATACGGACCTCTTTGCTGCAATGATTACTGAATCCTCTTAAAGTCCAATATATTCCCTCAAATCCCGAAGAACATCATTACTGGAATGCATGGTTGGTCGACTGGACCTTATGCATGACATATTGCTCCGTATGGACCTTCTTGTCACCGAGACACCATAATTCTTTGAATCTTCTTAAAGTCCACATATTCCCTCAAATCGAGGAAAACCAAAAATTTGGATTACCTAAGAGGTCCGTACGGACCTCTTTGCGCTTCCCTACACTATAAATAGAGGGCTCCCCTCTCATTTTTCACACATCTCCTCTTCTCTCCTCCTCTCCCCCAGCCTTCGTGCATCCCTCTAAGACCCTTTGGGGAACTCCCGGCCCCTTTCGGATCCTTCCGAGGCCTTCCGAGCCCCCTCGCGGTGCTTCGAAGCCTCTTCGAGCGCTCCCGCGATGCTCCCGCGCTGCCCCGAGGCACTCTCGAGGTACTCTGAGGCCCCTCGTGGTACTCCGAGGCCTTGCCTGGTCTTTCCCGAGGCGTTCCGGGTCTTTCCGAGTCAAACCGGCGATCCCGGCCCACGTCGAACCTCCGCCCGAGTCCAACCAACGATTCCAACACACGCCGAAACTCTGCCCAAGTGATCCCTGCGATCCCAAAGCACGCCGAACCTCTGCCCGAACGCAACCTACAATCCCGACGCACGCCGAAACTCTGTCCGCAGATAACCGGCTCCTCCCGAAGCAATCCCGGTCCGTACCGGAACACTATTCCATCCCCAAACACTATTCCCAAATAAAGACACGAACCAACATTGGTACGGCTTCCTTCCTACACTATTTCAATACATTTCAATAAGCAGTGTACAATGTAGACATCCGATACAGCATGCATTTTTAAAAAGCACATACACACACACACACAACAGTTAAAGAATATTAGGGGTATCCGTAAGACTCATTTTTACGAGGCGACTCGGGTGAGCTCTAAGATTCTAATATTCTCTTCCCGAGGAGTCATCTGACCTCCGAACTCAAAATCTCATCACACAAAAACAGTTTATTTTTAAACTGATGCCCTTTTTCAATGTTTTGGGCTTAATAAAAACGGCGTGGCGACTCTATAAAGCAAAAACACGACGAGACACCTCCCAACTGCCGCAAAACGGAATAAGCCAGATGTCGGGGCGCGAACGCGCTGCCTATCGGATCCGGGCCATTTTTGAAACGCGACGACAATGCGAGATGCCGGGGGCCCCCCGCGCGCGAGCCGGATCCCGGGTAATTTCAGTTGGCGACTCCGCTGGGGACATTTTGTTTTAAAAACTTTTAAACAAAATAAAAGATTTTTAAAAGGATGATGAGGGTCAAACTTTCATTTTACCCCTTTCTTTAACTGTTGTGTGTGTGTGTGCATGTGCTTTACTTTTATTTTACAAAAAAAAAAAATTACAAAAAAATGCATCAATATACATCTGTGCATACATTTAAAATTCTTCGAATAACTTCTGTTTTACTCAGAAAAAGAATTTTAGAGACCACACACTACGCGCACCGTCAGCCTCGGCTACACCGCACGCTACTCGCACCGCCGCCTCTGCTTACACCGCACACTACGCGCACCGCTACCTAGAATACACCGCACACTACAACCCTCAACCCGGAGTGGTCTCACTTGCAGTCCGTTTGGTCTTCCTAGGCCTCTTGGACGCGCACGGGATCATTCCAAACATCCCATCCTAGCCAAGCGTCAACCCCGCACGCTTGGAGTCTTGAGTCACACTCGTCCCGCACTCAGGTTGGTTTTACCTGAGCCCGTGTCATACAAAACTGGATACATATCCCATGCCGGCCATTTTTCGAGTCGAAGCTCGAATTCAAGATCCCTCAAGCAAAGCGATGAAAGGTCATGCTAAAATCTTGACCCGATCTTGATTTTTCCAAAGCTACACCTGCATGATGTTCCGTCCCGGATATACATCCATGCCCACATGACACCATGTCATCAAGCCTTTAATACGTAAGGCCATGACGATATGACCCACCCAACGCCTAACGTCACAGCATCCCTTGCGCAAGGTAAAGAGAGGTCATGCCGAACTCTTGACCCGATCTTGACTTAGGTGCCGGCTCGGCTCACTATTCACATGGCTAACGCATTAAAACGAACATGACAAAGCTCTGGCCCTTAGGTTCGATTTTTCTTAGGCCGGTGGAAACCGCTTGACCTATAGGACCCTCGCCCGGGCTATCCACCCCGGGATGTCGAAATACGTGCAAAACGAGGGGCTTATAGCCGCACAGATGGTCTCCACTGACCCAGGATCTAGCATAGTTGCGAAAAAGAAGAGCATTCTTTTCCAACCTACCTAGGACTCTGAGAAAACACGTTTTAAGTAAATTAAAACAACAAAAAAATAAAATAAAAGAAAAGAACGGAAACCGCATGTTACGTGAGTTTTCCCCCTTTATCCAAAAGGCCTTCCCGTGTCTAAACCTTGCCCGTCACCCCCTCCAGCGAACCGAGAGTGATCGAGAATACCCGGGAACTACTCTCCCCGTGTCAGAGCCTCAAGGTCCAACATCCTTCCCACCGGAGTCACCAGGGCAGTCTGTCAGCTCCCCATGGCCAAGTTAGTGGATAACAACGAGGAAAATGGGACCTAACCCCCAAGAAATTTCCCAACATTGGAAGAAGTTTGGCATGTCCTCATGGCTATTGAGAAACACCAAGAAGAACAACAAGCCTGGATCGAAGGTGCCATGCACCACTTCAGGACATTAGCCACCCAACTACCTGGGGCTTCCAAAGTCATGCCTACTCCTGCAGCTTCTAGCGTCTCTCATTGTCTCCCTTCTTTCAACCTGTTTCCCTCGTACGAGCCATGCAGTTACGACATAAAGCCACAAGACCTCTTGGGGGAAGACATGCCCATTCAGCATCCTGAGGTCCCGGTACCACCGCCGAACAACAAACACATCTGGTGGGACATCTGCAATTGCACCGCTTGTCTGGAAATGGAATTCCAAGATGAAATGAACGAGGGCCGCCCTCGAAGAAAGAAGAAGCCCTCTTCTCAACAAAAGCTAAAGAAGAGATACGAATCCGGCGACCCCACAGTGGGAACTCTTGGAGAACCCTCAGGAAAGTTTGACTACTACGTCATCTACTCCAGCAAATCTCTCACCTAGCTCTGCATAAGGCCACGGCAACATCTGCCCATGATCAGCTGGGACGAGCTCCGCACCGCCACCAATGGCCCGAAGGTCCAGATACCTCAACCCCTGTCTTGGGAGGATCTCAAAGCCACTGTCGATGCTTCCACAAGAGCTATGAATGTGAACGAATTGAAATGCGCAGTATGGCCTTACGCCAACCAAGGCCCTCCCATTACAGAGATAGGAGAGACGAGCAAAGCAGCAGAGCCAGAGGTGAACGTTCTGACACGTTCCGGTAAAATCCCGACGAATCCTCCACGGCAAGTGTACAAAAAGGCCAACCATACTTGAGCCACGAACCGAAAAGGGACCCTATGCCAAAGAAGCCGAAACCCTTGACTCGAAAGCCGAAGATCCCGTCTTAACTCGCCTCAAGCGTACTCGTGCTAACATCTCGCTCACGGTCTTTACTCACTTCATCTTACCCGCACAAACTTAAGTTGGAAGAAAGTCTCGGCCTGCACCATGGTTCCCATCACCGTGACACCCGATGAAGCGGTTCCGGGATGATCGGCAATGTTAATTACAAAGCAACATCATCACTTTCACGGAGCTCGACCTCCCAAAATTTGGGGCCGACCACAATGAGCATCTCTACATACAGCTTCAACTAGACGAGCGCCGTCTCCTCGAGTCTTGGTAGATGGGATCATCCATGAACGTCCTTCCACCTAAAATGATGGATTTGCTAGGGATCAAAGCAACTCGATGCGAAACCCTCAACTCGTGCAATCAAGGCATACGACTCAACGTCTCGTCCGGACTTCCAAGTCATCGACATCCCGATCACATTCACTACTGCTATGTATCTAACCATCATCTATGGTGATAGCATAGTCACCGAAGGGACCGACACGGTTTTAGAGATCAAACACGATGATGATGGCATGATAAGCCCAAAGGCCTGTGTGTGCCACAAAGATCCCGCCTTCGAGCCTGGGGACAGATCCTCCCCCGATGAAAATGATGAAGCACATGAACTACATCCCGGGCTCGGCCTTGGGAAAACGCCATCGTGGTACCCAACAAATCATCAATATCAAAGAGCAGAATACCCTCTATGGCCTGGGATACATTCCTACTCCCGAACACATTGCGAAAGACAAATGAGCTGCACGGAAACGCTCCGCCGATAACAAAAGAGGCTTGCACGCAACCTCCGATCTTCGCCCTTACAGCTTCGACATGACCAAGTACTTCATAAAAAAGGATGACAACTTGAAGGAAGACCCAGGAAAGGGAACAGAGTTGATAAATGCCAAACAAAGCTGGCCGACAACCATGGACAAGCTCCAACAGAACATTGCAAGATTCAGAGGCCTCAAGGCAAATCCCGTCAGAAGAGTATTTCTCGACGCACCGCCTCTACCGGGACCCACGACAACCACTATTCACAATGAATTTTGGTTTGGGAAAGCCCCCTCCTTGACAGAAGAACTTGAAAAACTCTCTGTCAATGGCCCTGGCTTCAACAAGTGGGATGAGTTCGCATTTGAGCTAGCAATGCCCAAGACAAAAGCAAAAGACTCCGCAGACGATGCTTGGAACGAGCCCCTGCTCCACCTGCTCTTTGATGAAGAAATTGAGATGCCAGACCTAATCGATTTTGTTTCTGATAACTCTATGGTAGACATGATCGGGAACGGTGACACAAAGCCTTTCAAACCCCGCCTCCTATCAAGCTCACTGCCACTCAATAACTGCGCCACCTTCTCCGCACTCCACCGCCGGAACATGATCGAACAAATTGGTCCAAACCCTCGAGTCCTAGAGTCTAGCTTCATGAGTCCATTATCTTTTGAATTTGAGTCTCTCGAGTCATCCGAGGGCATCTACGCCGTAAGATTACGAACTCATTGCCAATAATGTATTCCCATATGCTTTCAATGAATGCTTCGACCTTTTCCGAGCATCCTTTCATTGTATCTTTAACATATGATGAGCTAACTAATCACATGCAAGCTTAATCAAGACTCATCTTGACAAAGAAGCAAACACATTAATTGAATAAATGCATCAAGCAAACATTTAAGCATGTTGTCAAATGAGAGAAAAACTGGGCCCAAGCTGCCGAGGGGTTTTTAATCACAGCGATTTGCGAGACTGCTGAAGAGCCAAAGAGACGCAAGTCCGAAGCCATTTCCAGCACAACCAGATCTTCCCATACCTCAAGAACAAGGGGAAACCGCCTTCATGAACGAGGAAGGTCAACGCAGGGAAGGGGTCAAAGCCAAGAGCATCATGGCCCTAAAACGCCTCGCCTCTCACTTTGTCATCCTTGGGGACATGCTGTACAAGAAACGCTACCAAGGACCACTCCTACGCTGCATCAGGCAGGAAGAAGCAAACAAGCTCATGAACGAAGTCCACAATGGGGCTTCTGGTCCCCACATGAACGCCAGATCCCTGATGCAAATCATTCTCAGGATGGGCTACTACTCGGATCTCCATGGAGGCAGTGCATCGCATACACTTTGTCCGACGCTGCGACAAGTGTCAACGGTTCTCCAACCTCAATCATCTACCTCCCCACGATCTCTACTGCATGACTATGCCCTGGCCCTTCGCCACTTGGGGAATTGACGTCATCGGGAAAATCGCTCCACCGGGCAGCAACGGTCACGAGTTCATCTTAGTAGCCATCGACTACTTCACCAAATGGGTCGAAGCCAAGTCTTACAAGGTACTTACCTCCAAGAAGGTCGCGCATTTCCTCAAGGAAAACATCATCTGCCGATACGGCATCCCGAACGAGGTTATATCAGACAACGGCTCACACTTCGAAGGGGAATGCGACAGACTGCTGGCTGAATTCAAGATCACACGCCACAAGTTTTCTCCCTACCGGCCACAAACAAATGGCGCCGTAGAAGCAGCAAACAAGACTCTCGAATGGATCATCCGAAAAATGACCACCCGAGGACGAGATTGGCCCGAGAAGCTGCACCTTGCACTTTGGGGCTACCGAACATCAGTCAGAACAGCCACGGGAGAAACTCCATTTGCCCTAACATACGGGATGGAAGCAGTCCTCCCCATTGAATTGGAAATTCCCTCACTCCGTGTGCTGCTGGAAAATGACGTCAACGAAGTCGAATGGCTTCGAAGCCGACACGACGAATTGGATCTGCTAGACGAGCGACGACTAAAGGCCATGGAACACGTTCGAGCCTACCAAAGCAGGATGGCTAGAGCTTTTGACAAGAAAGTCAAGTCCCGAGACATCAGGGAAGGCGATCTGGTACTCAAAAAAAAGCCTCCCACTCGAACCAACCCACTGGGAAAATGGGAACCAACATGGATCGGCCCTTTCGTGGTTCAAAAGATCTTCTCCGGAGGTGCCATGAAGCTGACAGACCTAGACGGCAATCCCTTCATGAATCCAGTCAACGGAAGCAAACTTCGCAGATACTTCGCCTAAAGAAGAACAACTATGCATCACTTGGCACTCCATGTAGTGTCGAACTACGTAGACCTGAGCCCTCTAGTCCGGGGGAACGTAGGCAACATTAATTGGTCCGGTCTAAAAACACACAAAAAAGTCAAAAGTTTGAATGTCAATCAAGACCTCCATCAAGCTGCACACTTTCCAAGAGCATGCCCCCA
Organism: Adenophora triphylla var. japonica; assembly: GCA_022495995.1. NCBI lineage: Eukaryota > Viridiplantae > Streptophyta > Magnoliopsida > Asterales > Campanulaceae > Adenophora > Adenophora triphylla. The sequence goes on along the minus strand of JAFEMH010006209.1, from coordinate 113,483 downwards.
CCGTCACCTTGACCAAATCAAAACAACGGCGGCAACATCAAAGGACATCAAAAGGTCACTCAGCATCAAACGACTGACCCATGTCTGCTTCCAAGCCAGGGGCTTGTCTTCGCCCTCACGCGCTTCAAAAAAAAAAAGAGAGAGCTCGAGCAAGGGCTCATAAAAAAATAAAAAAAAAAGCTCAAACAGAAGCTGCAAAAATGAGGTCAAGAGCCCGACGTCAACAAGAGGCAAGGAAGCTACGGAAAAGACCGTCAAAACGACTTGTCAAAGGGTCATCCAACCTCCCATCTAAACACAAAAGCCAAGCAAAAGGGATTGCCGTCAAGGCCCAGTACGCTTCTACCCGCAAATACAATGTAAAGGTCCAAAGCTGGACGCCGCCAAGGTTCACAAAAGAAACAAAAAGCGAATAAGAGATCTTGCGTCTCGACAAAGCTTTAAAAGTAAATCACAAATCACTAACGGTTACAACATTTATTGATGAGTTCAAACACGCTCTACTCTCAAGTTCACAACATGCTAAAAGATAGCTTAATACATTTAACAAATAATGTGTTTACAATGCAATGAATGGATACCTAGGAGGTCATTCCGCGCCATCTGCGCTTGTCCCCTCGCCATTCTTCCCTTTCTTCCCTCGTCCCCGGCGAGTCTTCTTCCGCTCCACGCTAGCCAGCTCTGCGTCTCTCAGTCCGAGATTAGGGGTCCTCCCCATAGAGTCAAACAATCCAGCAGCTCTCAGGGCTTCATTCGCCCGTGCTTCGGCTCGGATCTCCTCCCTGCGAGTCTGCAAAAGAGGACCTCTCTCCGTCACTCGGTCAACTCTGGTCTCGTAGTCAAACAAAGCGTCTCCCGTGACATCCTGAGGGTCGACCCTGTGCTTCGGCACTCCTAAGGCAATAGCTACTACGGCAACCGGGTCCCGAGAATCGCTCCACGCCTGTTCCCAAAGCCACTTGGGATCGCCCTTGACCACGTTGCTCGAACCGGGCCGAATCGGGTTGTCAATACGACACTCTCCCAGACGTCTAAGGAGCACCACGGGGAGGAAAGCGGAATACTTCCATACCACTAAGAAAATACGGAAGAGCACACAGGTGGCCATACAAAGAGGAGCTACCTCCGCGATCGCAAGAGTCATCCCGGCCAACAAAGGCTCCTGCTTCATCCCGAACTGCCGGGAAACAAGCAACGGAATATAGAAAGAGGACCAAGACAAACCTGGAACTCTGACAACATAGGACCCTTCCTGAAAGGCCCTCCTAGTCTCAATCCCCCAGTGCGGAACCCACCAACGGATCTGATGCGTACCAAGCCGTGCCATCCATCTCTCCCAGGCGGGTGATCCATATCCGACACAAGAGGTCGCTGAGCAAATGACCACGGGCTAAACGACGTCGGAGCCTCGGGCATGGCCTGAAGTCTCTCTCGCAGCCACAAGGTGAGAAAAGCGGGGCTTCCCCCTCTCATGAACCGATCCCCAGTCACCAGACGGTCGATACCATGAAGAGTCTCCCCTAGCACCAACGGGACAATATCCTCTCAAGCTCTGCAGTGCCCAACCACATCTAGCAAAGCACCATCACAAACCCCAAGGGAGCTGACCATGAAAAGCGTTGCTGTCACGCACAAGGCAAATGCATCCCATGAGACATCACTCTCATCATCAATCATGAACCGCTCTGGCAGCGCAGAAATGTCAATATGACCCGAATCAAGGATCATGCCCTGCACTTCTCCCAACGAAGTCCGAAGAAAGCCCGAAAGTTTCACGCTCACAGCAGCACCACCAATCAAAGGAAGCGAGATGGCCTCCACCTCCGGTCCTCCAATCAAAGCTCGAAAATCCTCGAAGGTGGGCACCATCTAATTGTAGGAGAAGCAATACACATGCCTCCAAACATCCCAGAACTTCGCGGCAGCCCGCAATAATTCCCAATCAGGAACCAACTCCTTAAGGGACCAAACCTAGCAAAGTCAAAACCTTACCTCGAAAGCCCGCCTCTGATGCCTCATGCGGTGTCTCATCCACATTTTTAGCCGCTCAAGGAAGTATGCTTGCCGCTCCTGCAAAAGCCTTGGCAAAATTCGTGGAATGTACGAAGAATCCGTGGCAAAAATGGAGGTTCCTAGAGAAAATGGGGAAGAAAGCGCGAAAATGGCTGCAAATGGGAAGTGGGGAAGTCCAGACATCCGAAAAGCATTTATCCCTTCCCAAAAGCAAAGGTGATCCGTACGGACCTCTTTGCACCCCATGTTGGTCCGTACGGACCTTGTTGCAACCAGGTCCCACTTTTCCAGCAAACAGCACAACAACCACTGTTCCTAGCAGGACCTTGCTCCAAACTGCCCAAACTCTGGCCAAAGCCATTTCCGGCAAGCATACACTACCCACAAACGCACTCCCAGCTCACGTGGCATGCACAAGTAATAAACTAGCAACAATTCATAGGAGACGACATTACATCTTAGAATAAAATGCTTTGCGATACAAATGCGAATGTTTTATTACAGGTACAATGTCTGTTGCTAAACAAAAAAAAAGAGAAGATATGGAAAGAGGGAAAGCAAATGAACCCTAATCTGACTCTTCAGCATCATCATCATCACCAACATCCTCAAGAGAGAAGTCGGGCACCCCGGCAAACCCGCCAGCCACATCCTCGTCGTCAGAATACTGAACCCCCTCCTGGGGTAGGTACTCAAGATACTCGGAGGGATCAAACCCGACAAAAGGGTCGAAATAGGCAGGCTCTGACGAACTCTCCCCCGGTGCCTCCTGCGATGGCCAGAACTGGTGAAAGACCGGCGGCCTCTGGACTCCCGAAGACGTCCCAGCATCCATACTATGCCGCCCCCGTGAAGGTCCCTCCTGTTGTGGCTCTGGCTCGGCTCTCAGTGGGAGAACGTCCACAGCATGCCTCGAAGTCATTGGCTCGTACGACGGCACACGCCGCGAAGACCGGCAAGACATCTTCCCCGCCATCTTCTTCACGAAGGACCGCATCGCCACATAACGGCGGGTCAGCATATCATAGGCTCTCCTAGAGACCTGCACAAATAAACAACAAAAGAAAAGCTCAGCCAACGAGATACAGACATACTCATACAAAAAGAGAAAAATACAGAAAAGATGCCAAGACGGAAAAGAGTAAGCACACTCACCGGCATATCAGGATCAACCCTGTAGCAAGCGGCGGAGCTGCTCGGGACGTGCCGACACCCTCCGCCTCGAGGAATCCCGCGAACATATGTAAAATCTGGCCCGGGCACCGGAACCTTCACGGGGACTGGCGGGCCAGCCTCCTCTCCTCGCCAACACCTCGCAAGGCATCCTCAACTTCCTCCTCACGAAGGTCCCATACTCCTCTCCAAACAAGATAAACTCATCGGCACTCACGCCGCCCAAATACCTCTCAAACTCCAGCACGTCCATATCCCGGGAATCCATCATCCCAAAAGGCGGGTCCCTCGGAGCCAAGGGAAGCATACCCGGGCCATGCTGCCAAAAGACCCTCTCTCCCAAGTACATGACGTCACAGGTCAGGCCCCGCAGCATCTTCCGCTGCGCCGTCACCGCGGGAGCACCCTCAAACTCATCAGCCTCATACCGAGCCCAGGGGTACAAAGCAAACGCCTCCGGGCTATCTCTCCCCAGATGCTCCTGCACCTCCCCGTAGGTAATGGTGAGCTTCCCCCTACTGGTCCTCCTCCTCCTCGCCGGACGGGCCCAGCCCAACATAGCAGGATAGGCCGCTATGGCCCCATCATCTCGATCCCACGGGAAGCACCGAAAGATCTCGTAGAACCACACCTGCGACAAAAGCAGAAAAGGCTCAGTGCAAGAGAAAACGGAGAAATGATAAGTTGCTAAATCAAAAACAGCAATAAACTCATACCTCCAAAGCAAAATCAAAGCAGGCCAAAGAACTGGCCACGCCCCGGCTAAACCGGTCCAAGGAGAAGTAAAGCTCGGCCAGGCCCGCCTCGCCCCAAGCTATATCGCAGACTCTCTCCAAATCAATCAAGCTCTCCAGCAGAGCAAAAGGAGCCGTAGTCGCGTGGTTCGAGAACAAAGTCTCGGAAAGGGCAAACCACAGAAAGGAGCGTGCCAATTGATCCGCCGTCACCAGGCCGGTATCACGGCAATAGGCCCCAATACTGGCCGTAATCCTCATCTCCACATCGCTGTACAGCATGCCTAGGCCCCTGCGAGGAAGAGGCGCAAAGCCCAACAGCTCAGCCAGCACGTCCTCGGCTATCCTATCCCTCCACCGCACTGGCCCTCCTTTGAAGGAAAGCCCGGTGATAGCAGCAAAATCGGTGGACGTCACCGTCACCTCGCCCCAGCTCAGATGGAAGGTGTGGGTGGTATCCCACCAATACTCAGACAAACCCAGAAGATACTCTTGTTCTTCCTCGTATCAGAAATCCCGGCCAAGTTCTCCACAAACATGCCCAAGTCGGAAGTATACACCAACCTCCTAGGGCTCGGCCTGCCCCCCATAGAGATGTCCGACAACTGCTGCCACAGCTCCACTACAGCCTCGAGCGATCCCCGAGTCTTCATCTTTTTGGCTTTCCCAGCCAAAAGCCCCTCATCCTGCAGGTAAATACAGCAAAGGTACGTCAGTCACAGTACTTAATACCAAAGCATATATATAAAAAAAAAGTCCGTCACTAAACACGACACACATTGCACATAATTTTCACATGTAACCCGTAACCAAACACGGCACACATTACACATAATTTTCACATGCAACCCGTCACAAAACACGGCATGCATTGCACATAATTTTCCCCATGCAGTCCGTTACGAAAAACACGGCACACACTGTACAAATTTTCTCAACAGAGGGATTAAGCCCTACACGACACATTATCAAAAAGACCCGTCACAAAACACAACACACATTGCACATAAACTCCCCACAGAGTCCGTCACCAAAAATACGGCACACACTGTATTATACATTTTTCAAAAGAAAAGTCCGTCCCTACACGGCACATACTTTCAGACAAAACCCGTCACGAAAAACGGCACATGTCACATTTTTCACAAAATTTGTCCCTACATGGCAATTTTTCTCACAATGTACACACGAAAATAGCATAAGGTACAAAACACCAGAGCATGCATTTTCAAAGAGAGGCGCTTTATTTTTACAAATAAGAGCTAATCTACACCTTTTTGCACAAATGCTCAATTTCAACAATTCATCACGAATTTCACAAAAAGCATGGCAAATAACAAAAGCCCCAAATATGCGAAAAACTAAAACCTAGTTCTAGCATTCAACAATTCAAGCGAGGAATCAAGACTAAATTGATTTCTTACCTCCCCGGTGTTCCTAACCCGCCGATTATGCACCTCCGGATTCGGATACAACACATCCGGGTTCTTCGAAGAAGGCACGAAGGAGATGCAATTTCTTTGAAGCTCCATCCTTTGTTCGATCACCTCTTGGCTCCGTTGACGACGCCCCCTCCTTGATCCTTCCGCCATCGCAAGCAATTCAAGCTAAGAAAATGGAGAAATTTGGACAACAATGGAGTTTTTCTCCTTCTCTCTCTCTCTGGTGCACGAACTGGAAGAAGGAAATGAAGGGGTGCCTCGGTTTTAAAGCCAGTCAAAATCTGGGAACTGTAAAATTCAACACTGGTCCGTACGGACCTCTTTACATCCCAGGTTGGTCCGTACGGACCTTCTTGCAACCCGTGGCCAAATTACTTCTTTGCCCTTATAATCTTTGCCCCTGGCTGTCCAAAGGCCTATTTCAGCAGATTCAATGCAGTTTGGTCCTTAACCCATCAAAACAAGCAACGGCCGTCAGTGTAAGTCCGGATTTCACCCACTAAACGGCAACGCAACCACCGGCCGTCATCGTAAGCTCGAACCTTGCCCACTAAACGGTGAAACAAGCGCCACCACCTCCAAGGCACAAAACGCCACCAAAATGCTCAACGACAACTCAAGCACCGGCCATCAAAGTAAGCCCGAGCTCCTTCCCCAGCAAGTCAAAAAGGGAATTCTTGCAAACCCGTACAAGACCGCATATCCCCAGCACCGGCCATCATCGTAAGCCCGGATTTCGCCCACTAAACGGAAACTCAAGCACCGGCCATCAATGTAAGCCCGAAGTCACCTTCTCAGCAGGAAAAGCCCCTACAAGGCCACGATGATCCCCAACAGATGAACACCAGCAGTCATCGTAAGTTCAACCTTCTCCCCAGCGGACAAAGCACGAGGCATCTACACCTCTCGCAATCAAAGGACAAGGCAGTCACGCCTCCACAACCGCAGCCAGAAGACGAATCAAGTCCTCAAGCACGACACACCTGCAGCCAGAAGACGAATCAAGTCCTCACGCACGACACACCCGCAACCAGAAGACGAATCAAGTCCTCACGCATGACACAACCGCAGCCAGAAGACGAATCAAGTCCTCACGCATGACACACCCGCAGTCAGAAGACGAATCAAGTCCTCACGCATGACGCAACCACGGTCAGAAGACGAATCAAGTCCTCATGCATGACACAACCGCAGTCAGAAGACGAATCAAGTCCTCATACATGACATATCTCCAGCCCGGAAGGCTTTAAACCACTCGGTCCGGAAGACCGTATAAACCTCCCACATCACTATCTCCAGCCCGGAAGGCTTTAAACCACTCAGTCCGGAAGACCGTATAAACCTCCCACATCACTATCTCCAGCCCGGAAGGCTTTAAACCACTCGGTCCGGAAGACCGTATAAACCTCCCACATCACTATCTTCGGCCCGGAAGGCCTTAAACCACCCGATTCGGAAAATCGTAAAATTTCCATCTCAGGACGCCACCACGTCCTCACAGTCGACCTCGGCGGTCACACCACAAACCATCTTCTCGTAAGATTACCCATCTTCTCGTAAGATTACCCATCTTCTCGTAAGATTACCCATCTTCTCGTAAGATTGCACACCCAGGACGCCACCACGTCCTTACCACCGACCTATGCGGTTACACAGGACGCCACCACGTCCTTATCACCGACCTATGCGGTCACACAGGACGCCACCACGTCCTTACCACTGACCTATGCGGTCACCCCGAGACGCCACCATGTCCTTACCACTGACCTATGCGGTCACCCTAGGACGCCACCACGTCCTCACAGTCGACCTCGGCGATCACACGACACTTCAGGGCATCACTACGCCCGTATACACTCATAATTTCACGACCTCTGAACTACGACCAGGCTTGATTCCCACCAGGGATACGTAGGAATCCTATCACAGGGTCCAGCCATCGACCTATACGGTCACCCAGGACGCCACCACGTCCTTATCACCGACCTATGCGATCACCCAGGACGCCACCACGTCCTTATCACCGACCTATGTGGTTACCCAGGACGCCGCCACGTCCTTACCATCGACCTATGCGGTCACCCAGGATGCCACCACGTCCTTACCATCGACCTATGCGGTCACCCAGGACGCCACCACGTCCTTACCATCGACCTATGCGGTCACCCAGGACGCCGCCACGTCCTTACCATCGACCTATGCGGTCACCCAGGATGCCGCCATGTCCTTACCACCGACCTATGCGGTCACCCAAGATGCCACCACGTTCTTACCATCGACCTATGCGGTCACCCAGGACGCCGCCACGTCCTTACTATTGACCTATGCGGTCACCCAGGACGCCACCACGTCCTTACCACCGACCTATGCGGTCACCCACAGGATACCATCACATCCACACACAGAGTTTCAGTCAGAGGACATCTCCCGTCCTCGTGCATAACAACACTCACCCCACACACGAACTACGACTAGGCTTGATTCCCGCTAGGGATACGTAGGAATCCTATCACAGGGTCCAGCCAACTGACCTAAATGGTCACACACACCCAGGATACCTCCATGTCCTCACACATCGACCTACACGGTCACTTCCTCTCCCAGCACGCGATCCAGATTAGGACCCTTATCTTATCGACGACCCCACTTCCTCCGTAAGTGACGTCATCGAGGGGCTTCTGTAAGTACCCCAATCTGGATCACCCTCTTCCGAGTACATGGGAAACACCGCAAACTCACAAACGCAGTCTCGAAGACCTTTGATACTCAAAACCCCCCAAAACCCCCATCCAAACCAAGGGAGGAACCTTTCTGGGATAAAAAGGGACAAAAGGACCTTTTGGGAATTTTTCAGAAATTAGAAAAGCATAAATGGTCCGTACGGACCTCTTTGCTGCAATGATTACTAATCCCCTTAAAGTCCAATATATTCTCTCAAATCCCGGAGAACATCATTACTGGAATGCATGGTTGGTCCGTACGGACCTTATTGCATGACATATTGGTCCGTGCGGACCTTCTTGTCACCAGACACCATAATTGCTGAATCTTCTTAAAGTCCACATATTCCCGAGGAAAACCAAAAATTTGGATTACCTATGAGGTCCGTACGGACCTCTTTGCAGTTTTCCCTACACTATAAATAGAGGGCTCCCCCTCTCATTTTTCACACATCTCCCTCTTCTCTCCTCTCCCCCCAGCCTTCGGCATCCCTCTAAGACCCTTCGGGGCACTCCCGGCCCCTTTCGGATCCTTCTGAGGCCTTTCGAGCCCCCTCGCGGTGCTCCGAAGCCTCTCCGAGTGCTCCCGCGATGCTCCCGCGCTGCCTCGAGGCACTCTCGAGGTACTCTGAGGCCCCTCGTGGTACTCTGAGGCCTTGCCTGGTCTTTCCCGAGGCGTTTCGGCTCTTTTCGAGTCAAATCGGCGATCCCGGCCCACGCCGAACCTCTGCCCGAGTCCAACCAACGATTCCAACGCACGCCGAAACTCTGCCCGAGTGATCCCTGCGATCCCAATGCACGCCGAACCTCTGCCCGAACGCAACCTACAATCTCGACGCACGCCGAAACTCTGTCCGCAGATAACCGGCTCCTCCCGAAGCAATCCCGATCCGTACCGGAACACTATTCCATCCTCAAATACTATTCCCCAGCGAAAGACAGACACGAACCAACATTGGTAAGGCTTCCTTCCTACACTATTTCAATACATTTCAATAAGCAGTGTACAATGTAGACATCCGATACAGCATGCATTTTTAAAAAGCACATACACACACACACACAACAGTTAAAGAATATTAGGGGTATCCGAAAGACTCGTTTTTACAAAGTGACTCGGGTGAGCTCTAAGATTCTAATATTATCTTCCCGAGGAGTCATCTACCCCCGAACTCAAAATCTCATCACACAAAAACAGTTTATTTTTAAAATGATGCCCTTTTTTAATGTTTTGGGCTTAATAAAAACGGCGTGGCGACTCTACAAAGCAAAAACATGGCAAGACACCTCCCAACTGCCGCAAAACGGAATAAGCCAGATGCCGGGGCGCGAACGCGCTGCCTATCGGATCCGGGCAGATTCCGAAACGCGACGACAATGCGAGATGCCGGGGGCCCCCCGCGCGCGAGCCGGATCCCGGGTAATTTCAAGTCCCCCAACCAGATGGGACATTTGTCCTCATAGAAGACAAAGACGTGCCAGCTCCCCCAGCCTCTCAGAATTACCAGCAAGTCCCTCCCCCATAAAGCTACGGAAACCCGGTAATGCAGAGCAATTCCTACTCAAAGCCTCATTTGAACATCAATCAAACAGCTCCAACTTCTCAACCCCAGTACAGCCAGTTTCCTGGCCCCGCTCCTCAGACTTGGTATCACCAGCATACTTATGGGCCTACCTCTCAGATACTAATGTTTTTTAGTATCCGCCAAGGTTCAATCCTTTACCTCCTAATGAACACCAGAGAAGCTACAATCAGAAGTCGCAGTGCCAGCCGGGAGCAGAGAACCTAAATATATATCTAGATGTCTCAAACTTGCCGCCTTCCAGACTGCCTCTTGGAACCAATGAAGCATTCCCCCAATTCCCAAGCACAATTGAATAAGGCCCATATAATCATTCCCTAGCTCTGGTTTTGGCAATCAAGGGTACGGGCATGTATACACCCACCTGCCTCCTCAGGATTCCTGAATGGCGATTCCATCAACTAATCCCCCTCCGTCTTTGGGTTCCACCCAAGGAACCGGCAATCTAACCCCACCTACTGACCCTCATGTGGCATGGTTAGTCGAACAAGTGAAAGAGATGCAAGGAAAGATGGTCGGCTCCCGAAAAGATTCGCTCATGCCTACGGACCCAAGCAAGGTGGTGCCCCTTCCTCCGAAGTTCAGGATGCCAAAGATGGAAAAGTTCGATGGAACGGAGTTTCCAAATACCCAAATCGATACCTATATCTTAGGTATGAGGGCCAAGGGTGCTACCCCTTAGCAAATGGTAGATCACTTCCAACATTCCTTGAAATCCGCGACTCTGAGGTGGTTTCTCAACGTGAAGGCAGAAAACCGTTCCACCTAGGAACAAATAAGTGATGTTTTTCAGGAGAAATACCGTCCCAATCTCAAATGGGAGACAAATCAGCGTGACCTACAAGCCACCGAGCAGAAAGATGATGAGCCAGTAGGGGAATTCTACAAAAGATGAAACTAGAAGTTAAGCAAAATAATGAATCCTCATTCCAAGGAGGAACAGATGGACAAATTCCATTCTTGCTTTAAGCCATCTTTGAGGGCCTTGATCAGTCACCACTTCTATCCTGATCTTCGAGCCATGGTCAACGCCGGGACAAAATTTGAAAAAACTCTGGGTACGCAAAAAAGGTGGTAGCCAGTCCTACCCCTTCTTATCGCTACAGGGCAGCTCCTCCCAATGCGAGATCTGCCCCAATCAAAGGAAAAGAGGTCACGGGAGCAGTCCATTATATTCAAAATAGAATCCAGGGAAGTCGTGATCAAGTACCCACAAGAAATAACGGTTCCCTCGACAGCAGCGCTTCTAGCATTTTGACAATCTCGAGATGCCCTTGAGCCAAGTCTTCGAGGGGCTGGTGAAGCGAAACATGCTCAAACCTCTTGAAAACTATCAATCGTGGAACCCCAACCCTAAATTGGATATGATCAAATGATGCGCTTTCCATAACTACCCCTGCCATACAACCGACAATTGCATCGTACTGAAGCAAGTGGTCCAAGGGTTGATTGAGGAAAGAAAGTTGGAACGCCCGCGTGGTCCTAACATAGTTGGAAACCCTTTTTCGAGGAATGACAGGGTAAACATGGTTGTGTTTAACAAAACCTCATGTGCGGATAAGTCCTCTGTGATTTCCAGTTCTGTCAATATGTTGTCCCGCGATGATTGGGGGCGTGAAGGCAGAACCAGGGGTTCCCGTAATGAGGAATTCAGAAGAGAGAATCTAAGAATGGCTGTTCCTCTACGATCCCTACCAGCGTCAGGGCACACCAATGGATGAATTGAACGCTCCCCAGAGATAAGCGATTTGAAGCAGGTCAAACAAGTGGCAGCGCCAGAAACGTTATAACCTTCACAGACGCAGATTTGCTAGAATGCAAAAACAGGCACAACGAGGCCCTTAACATCATTATCAAGTTAAATACATTCTCACAGAAGTATTGGTCGATAACGGTTCGTTAGTCAACATCCTCACTGCAAGAACAATGAGATGGCTAAGAATCGATTATTCCCGACTAAGACCTTCTTCTCGGATGCTCCAAGCTTACGATTCCTCATCCTAAACCGTTCTGGGGGTGGTAACTTTAGACCTCCATTTTGACGAACAAGGAGTCAATGGAGTTCCATGTAATGGAAATTGAGTCTGCCTTCTCTGCCCTACTGAGACAACCCTGGCTATACCAGATAAAGGGAGTTGCGTCAACCTTGAACCATTGCGTGAAGTTTTTCAATGTCAAGGGAAATCTCAAAGTGATCCACGGGACTAGCATAATGGAACAATCATGGGGAACGGACTATGACCAAGAGGAAGGTCCTGACATGACCAAATACTACTTGGCGGATGAGGCCCCAGATATGATCCAAATTGAGAGGGACCCTGGAATTAATGCAGTAGGGTTTGATGAGTTAGAACCCGAGGAAGCCCTGAGCCAAGATGGAGAATCGGACCGATGCTACTGTGAGGAATGCATGAAAAAGGGCCAAGAAATGGAGGCCCAAATACTGCTTGATCGAGGAGAAGATAAATACTTCATCAAAAATCTCCCCAAAGTAAGCATACCTACCACTGATGCTTTAAGATTTGTCAACCCCCATGTGGACGCACTCAGATCCCAGGAAAACGGTTATGACAACATAGTCCAGTTCAATATCCCATTACTTGATTTGGAGGAAAGATGGAGCAATATCCTTTGGAATCTAGTCAAGAAGGGAAAGATAGGATGTCCTGACGATTCAGATTTCGTGAATGTGATCCAAGCAAGGACCTTTTCGGTAGGAACGGATTTCCTAATAGTGGTCGATGTTAGCAAAGATAGACTTGAATATCAAGAATGCTACGCTATCCTGGAAAAGGCTCTCCACGACCTGTATCATCGGGGATCCTCCAGATTTGATAATGGCACCGACGAAAGGATATAAAGTATACTCCCCAATGAACAACAAGATATCACTCAGGTTTGGCTTAAGGTTGAAGAAGAGACGAACTTGCCCCTTGGGGTGGTGTTAATTAGGGCCTGTTTGGTAAAACTGAAAATTAAGTTCTGAAAATGTAGAGCTGAAAAATATAGAGCTGAAATTATTAAGTTGCTGAATTTTAAGAGTTCAGTTTGTTTGGTAATGACAAACCACTTATATCTGAATTTATTTAAAGTTTGAACTTAACGTTCAAAAAATTATTTGAATAATCTTAATGAGTGTATAATAAAATAAAGTCTTCAACATATATGTCACTATTATTATAATTAGATTATATTTTATAATAATTAAATATTTTTTATTAGTACTTTCTTTGACCCATAATAAATTTATCATGTTAATTATTTTGATAAATTTGTCTAAACTTTGACAAAAAATGATTTTTTTTTAATTATGATACTCTATTAAAATATTATTAATATCAATAGTTTAATATAAATAAAATTATATTTTAATACTAGATCAAATATAATTTATATGAAAAGTTAAAATATTTCAACAAAAGAATGTATCATTTAATGTATAAATAAAATAGTTGATGGATGAATTTGAACTCATTCCATTTTTAACTCTTTCTTTTCTCCCTGTTAATTGCTTAAGCTACTCATTTCCAACTTAAAATTAATAGCATTTTTTAAGACAATCTTAATTAATTAAGTGATTGCAATTTACCTTACCAAACACGTTTAACTTTTTAATCTCTTAAAGTGTTCCAAATTAAGAGCTTAATTGGGTTACCAAACAAGCCCTTAGAGATTGGCCACCAGAATCTTCACCACATGCGATGCCTAGAAGGAGTGAGCATCTCGAAGCTGGAAGATGTTTAGAGAGCACACAGTGAATACCCAAAGGTAGACCTAGCTCAACTCGAATACGATATGAAGGAATTCAGAATCAGCTCACCCTCTGAGTGTCTGGAAGCAACTTTAGTCCAGTCTGAATGAAGGAATTTCATGGGGGCACAATCCTTCAAAAAATAACCAAAATGAGATGGACGAAGAGGACGATGTCATCCTTTGGAAATGATCAGCTCAAGATCATGACCATTTTTGCTGCATGATAAGTTGGAGCGAACTTCGCGAGGCGACTGACAACCAAAATGTCGTGAAGCCCCGACTTCTATCTTGGGAAGATATCATGAAAGCCGTCAAACCCCCAGTAAAAGTGGTCATAGTCAATGAGCTGAGGAGTAATGTGTGGCCATATGCTAACCAAAGCCCATCCGTGACAGAATTGAAAGAAACAAACAAGGGAAGGATAAAGTGTGAAGTAAACGTACTGACTCGTTCCGGCCAAATTCCTGCAAATCCCCCAAGGGTTGACAAAAGGATAGTAATGCTAGAGCCTCAGATCGAGAAGGGCCCCTATGCCAAATAAATTGAAGTGCTTGATCCAAAAGGGAGAAGACCCGATCTTGACCTAGTTGAAGTGCACTCAAGCCAATATGTCCCTCTGGTCTTTGCCCACTTCCTCCTATCCTCATAAGCTCAAACTGGAAGAAATTCTGGCTCGGACCATGATTCCAATCAACGTGACCCCGGACGAGGCAATACAAATGATCGACAACATTCACTATGGGAACATCATCACCTTCACTGAACTTGACCTGCCAAAGTTTAGGGCTAACCACAATGAGCCTCTCTACATTACTGTTCAGCTCGATGAGCGTCACCTTCCTCGGGTTTTGGTAGATGGAGGATCGACCATGAACGTCCTCCCCGCTAAAATGATGGACCTGTTGGGGATCAAGCCGACAAAGTTAAAACCTTCAGCCCAAACTATCAAGGCCTACGACTCTACGTCTCGTGGAGTTTTGGGGGTAGCTACTTTGAACCGTTGGTTCGGAAAACAAATGATGCCCATAGACTTCCAAGTCATTGACATCCCAATCACTTTCACCGCCATCCTGGGCCGACCTTGGTTACACCAAATCAATGGAGTGGCATCGACCTTGTGTAGCATTTGATTTTATTTGAATAATAGAGTTGCCACTTATTATTTATTTAGAAAAACAATAAGAAAAACCTTTTTGAAAAGATTTGGGTTCGGGGCTTAAGTGATGGATTTGGAAGGTCGATGAGCACTGCATCCACCCAATCTGGAGATCAGTCTTGCTTAAGGGGGGGTTTGAATAAAACAAATATAATAACAAAACCCTAATTAATTTCTTAATTAGGAATATCGGGTTGTATGCTTCGAGATTACCTCCATGGATTGAAGGGACTATAGGCTAACCCTTTTGATGGGACTACACTACTCTAAAAGCAATTAGAGAGATTGAGAAGAAGAGAGTAAAATATATAAGAGTTTATCTTGTGTTTAGAAAATATTTGGTTTAGAACGTGGTTCTAAGTGTTTTCTCCTCCTTCCTCGGTCGAGAAATGAGTTGGACAGAGCTTCGCCTTGATTTTAGGCTTAAGCCTTGATGTTCATCAATCAACAAGGTTGATGGATGAATTTGGGTGTTTGTTTATGAGTGATTTACAGGAATCTTTCAAGGAGAGAGATCAGTAAATTGTCTGTCAACCGTCCCCTAAAATACTGAAAGTCATCTAGTATTTGTAGGGGTTGATTTACTTGTTCACCAAGTTAGGATTGCACCCAAGGAAGGTTCTAGAACTCTCAAATCAGTAGAGACCCGGATTAGATAAGATTTACCAAGAAAAGAGATTGAGACAGAGAAGGAAAGTGATTCTGCACATCCTGTAGAGGGGTTGTCTCGCGCGAGACACGGCTATTCTGCGCGGGACAACTAGTCAATTGACTATTCTGTCATCTTTAGTTATTCCGTTAGTCAGTTAGGTCCAAAACTAACAAGGTTAGTTAGAAACTTAACGAAACGTGACGAAACTAATATGCTTTCATCAAAACACAAAAGAGAGACGAAGAGTAGTGTAATCACGTAATTATTGGTTCAGAATGGGGTGTCTACAGAGCCCCTCGGCGACAAGACTTATGGAAGAAGTCATGTCGTCGATAGAAAAGACATCATTCTGAACATTGGGATGGTCGTGCGGCACGGCTGCCTACGTTTCTCTATCGGAGAATCAGACCAAAACGTAGTTCGACTCCAAAACACTAAAAGACTGTTTTAGGTATTTTGAAAATCATTTTGAAAAGCAAATTTGAAAGGAAAAGGTAAGAACATACTGAGAAATCAAGGACTTGACCCAATTTCGATGATACCCGGTTTGTTGATGAAGTTGTTGAAGTGCGTCACCCGAGGTTACTGATGTAGCTGAGGTTGTTTGAGTGCTTTCGAACCATGGATAAATTCATACTGAGGAATCAAGGACTTAACCCAATTCTGAAAATATCCATCTTTGATCATGCGCTGCCCGAGGTTACTGCCGTTGCCGTTGTTGCCGAGGTTGCAAACTTTTAAAGTTTGCAGAGGCCATAGACTTTGTTGACGTTGGCGAGGTCACGAATTTTGAAGCTTGCTGAGGTCATAGACTTTGTTGACGTTTTCAAGGTCACGGACTTTGAAGTTGCTGAGGTCACAGACTTTGTTGATGCTCCACTTGAGGTCACACGTGTCGCTGTTATTACCGAGGTCACAGACTTTGAAGTCGTTGCTGCAGCCATAGACTTTAATGTTGTCGGTTGAGGTGGAGGTTCTGTCGGTTCCTGTAATGCAAGAATATATGCATGCTGGTCTCAGATGGACCCGAATGATTCTTACCTTTCTGCACCTGTTAGCACATAAAGATTCCAAATTGATTTTTCATATTTTAGTTGCTTAACTGGACTTATGTGGTGCCCATGTCTGTTCGTATAAATGGCCGATTGGTCATTTTGATGGTGAGTTTATGTATGAGTATACGGTGTATGGACATGTAGGGACATTTGTATGGGTTTATATTTGAGATGGGTGAACTATATGAGTAAACTTGTGTTTGAAAAGTTGGGACCAAATCAGGTTTATGCAGGATCTATTGATAGTCAGCGAGGTTGTCTCATGCGAGAGTACCGTACTGTTTCTTCATTGTTGTAGAATTTTGATGAGTAATCTTGTGTGAACACATCTAGGCCTATTGCGAATCTTCATTCTTAATTTTTCCTTGAATCGTGCCTCGAGGAGGTAAACGACTATAAATCTGTCGACTGTCATAATGGATTTATGTCTAAGTCTTTTTCCTGTCTCAAGCCCCAAGTTTCTTGAATGTGGTAGATGAATTTGTGAACAGGCCTGTGAGGCTGCTCTCTTGATTTGAAGATGATTGAAAAAGGCTTTCCTTATTGATTTGATTTGAAGAGGATCGAATGGTGTTCGATGAAGAAGGTTGAAGAATAGTCTCCCTTTGCCTTTGATTTTTTTTTTCAGTGACGCACCCTGGTTTTTTCCTAGACCGCCCTTTTAGGTTTTCAATCTAGCGGGCATCTCTTTGCGTCTTTTTTTTTTAAAATAGTATGTTAACTCGAAGAGAACTCAGTAGAGAAAATCTTATTGAGGAGATATAAATGAGATCTCAAGTTAGATGAGGAAAGACGGACTCTATTATTTGGAAGGTGATCCAAGCATTGACTCTTTGGAGAAGTATATTCTCTAATGATGAGAGTGAGAAGCAAAGAGGAAAGCTCCTAATGCAGATTTGATTATTTTGAAAAGTTGAAGTAAGATTGACTGGGGGAGGAAAGGTTAGGAAGCCCCAGTTTTGATGCTTGGATTTCAAGAGTGTGTATGAGAGTGGCTAACAGGAAGCCTCTAGACTCAACAAGAAATGCTTACTTGGCTCAAAGATCTAAAAAAGTTGTTCTACTTTTTAATGAACCGTGCATCATCTAGAAATTTCTAAATAAGTTTGAGAAGAAAGCCAATCATTAGTATGACTTAAGGGTAAACATTTTTCTTGATACTGAAAGTCTTCTTCACTTGTTGTAAGAGGATGTTGAGTAATATTTCATTTCTTTTGTTGGTATCACTTGACTCCTCTTTTTGTGGGAGAGTCCTTCATGCATTTAAGGTTTCACCTTTGTTGTGGGGGTTATGAAAGCTTGAGAGTTTTTTTTTGTACTCTCAAAGCATTGAATTGAGTTGCCCCATTATTCTTGGAAGGAAGTTGATAGCAACACCTTTGGCTTTCTTCGTTTGTTGACCTTTGACTTTCAGTAGGGATAATGTTTAGCCCTTAAGCCTTCTAATGATAACTTTCTTCTTAAACTCGTTTAGAAGTTTTTTTTTTTGCGATGATTTAGGTAATGGAGGGTCCATTATTTTTCATGAATTAAATGATACTCATGAGGTTGAATAACCTTAGGGAAAGTGTTTTGGAAAAGAAAATGACTTTGATTAATGGAGAAATTAAAAACATACTCGATAGTTTAGATGACACAAACTAGCGGAGGTGAGAAGTACTAGAAAGAAAGAACGAATCTTCGAGTTCATACTTGGAAATTTAAAACCTAATCTACTTCTATCAAAGTAGAAAGGGAGAGGATAGTTGCAGCCTCAAAGTGGTAAGTGTAGATTTCTTCTTGGAGCTTCATCTTCTTCATATGCTATGAGGGAGAGGATTGGTGATGACATTGGGACGTTCTAACTCTCCATTGTCAAAGAGGTCTTGGATGATGTCTTTCAAATGGTGGCAAGTGTTAGTGTTATGGCCGGTGAAGTTGTGGTACTTGCAGAATAAGTGATGAGCATGATTAGGACCCATATCCCTAGGAGGACTGCCTTCCATTGGTTTGATATTTTCATTCTTGACAAGCACATCAAAGAGTTCTTCTTGAGTGATTCCTTCAAGTTTGTCATAGTGCCTCTTTTTCTTTTCAGGAGAAGGAACATCAGAATACTTGCTGGTGTTGGGGCGGTTGAATGCAATAGTATTGACGGAAGCATCCTTACTTATGGTGGGCTTGTGTGAGTACCCCAACCCGAACTCGTGTTTTTTGGTCCACTTTCCTTGATTTTTGGGCTCATTTATTTGCTAAAATGCATTTTTGAGCCCAATTATCCATTGGTTTATTCAATCCATTGGGCCTGCCTTCCTGCGACCCAACTATATCATAATGTTGACCGGTGTCGTCCGACAAAGGGCCACCAAAGGCGGTTTACGCCCTCTGTCATCCGACATAGGACCTCCCATCAGCATGCCTATAAATAAAGGGCATGGCTGATCATTTTAAGGGGACTTTTGGCAAGTAAGGAAACTCTGTCAAAATAGAGGCTCACCCTCTCTCTCTCACACACACACTCACCTCCCTCCTCATACATACACACATCCAAGCCAAGATCCAAAGAAAGACTTCCTTTGTTGGTGTTTTGAAGGGGTAAACACCATACTATTGGTGCTTTTACCTTGTGGACTACAATAGGTAGCCACTAAACCCTCTCTCTCTCTGATTAACTCTTGCATATTCATCTATATCATCTTGCATGCTTACATGTTTTGATATTATGTGAAATATTTGGGATTTTGCATGACAAAGGTGGTGGAGATGTGAATCTTCCATATTCACATCTCCTCACCTCAGATCTGGACATTTGGTGGCCTTAGCACCATTAAAGTTTGCATCTTGGTTAGCTTTGTTTGAGTTAGGAGGTGATGGCTACATGATAATGGCCATAAATATGTGATTCATCACATTTGGCCATTAAAGCCATGTGATCCTCCCATAATACTCACATAGTATGGTTATTCTACTTCTTTCAGTTAACATTATAGCTTAGTTTTGCATTGAGAGCAAGGTGGGATCAATCTGACTGAAGGGCTCTGAAACAGGCTGCCTATGTCGGACGACATGGGACTCCTCAAGAGGTCCTGTGTCATACGACATAGAGTTCCCAGAAAGCTGTTTAGCTTTCAAGGACTTCAGATCTACCAAGATTGATCCCTCTTTGTGACTCAAAGCTTGTTTAAATAGTATTTAGCTCATTTACCACTATTTGGGGAGCCTAAGATCTGTTTGGGTGCAATCCATTGATAGAGGCGGTTTGTCATATGACACGGACAGCCTTGGGTGTCCTATGTCATATGACATTCGTATCATTAAAAGTCAATCTTGACTTTGCTCACTCCAATCAACCCCAAACTGGTCTTAGACCCTGAATAGTGTCTCTTCTTAGTTAAAATAATCTTGTTCCAATTCCAGAGTAGCTTTGGTGTTGTAAGGGATAATCTGACCAGGAGACCTTATGTCGTCCGACATCCCTCTCTGAGGAAGCCCTGTGTCGGATGACATCCGAGTTCCCTGGACAGACTGTCTCAGCCTCTGCCTTGTAATGCAAGTCTCCGTTTGTAAGGGTGTGGCCCCCTGTCATGGCTCACAAGTTGTATCCATTCTGAATACCATCAATGAAATCCAAGTTTGCATGCCTTGTTTGTTGACACAAATCGCACACACTTTGAATGTTTATAATTGTCCATTGTTTGATTGAAAGTCTCGAAAGAGGCGTGTTGGGTGAACTCCCAAGTTCTTCCCAACACGTAACCTGACCCCCGAACCCAAATTCTCTTTAAAAAAGGTTTTTCAATGTTTTCCTTTAAAAACGGCGTGGCGACTCCCAAAAACAAAAGAAAATCATTAAACAAAAACATGAAACCAGAGACATTATTTTTGTGTTTTTTTCTGAGGGTGTACATTCAGCTTGTTGTAGCGAAAAGTACTTTCCTTCTTTTTACTTTTTAGGAAGTCATCAATCCTAATTTCGGACTCATGAAGTTCATTGAAAATGGGAAAATAATTACCGGCAAGCTTCTCTTGAAATTCATCACGGAGGCATTGAAGGAAGATGTGGATTTGCTCTTTGAGAGTAGGTCTTTCGACAATTTTAGTAAGTTTGAGTCTCCATCTTCTAGCAAATTTATCAAAAGACTCATTTGCATGTTTCTTGGTTTGTTCAAGATCCCTCCTAGTAGGGCGGTAAGTGAAGTTGTCTTCAAACTGCCTTTGGAAGACTAAACATGCAGATGACCAGTCAAGCCTTGTAGTCATAGGAAGAGACATGTACCAATCCCTTTTAGGACCCTCCAAAGTTTGAGGAAAGTATTGGGACACGATTGTGTTATCAACTCCCATTGGAAGCATAGCCCAAGTGTAGGTCTCAACATGAGCTCGAGGACAAGTAGTGCCATTAAACTTGGAAATATCGGGTGTCTTGTACTTGCGAGAAAGCTTGGTGATAGATTGTTGAAGAGCATCGAGATCAAATGGGATGAATGATCCCTTTGAAGTGTCAAGGGTTGCAAGTTTCTTCTCAAGGTAGTTCTTAGTAACTTAGTTACCAAGCTTAGTAGTTTCATCACTACCTTCCTTCTTGGTCTTAGTACCCTTGGATATATGTCCCTCATCATCAGAGGAGGATGAGGAAGAGGATGAATCAGATTCCTCCTCTTTCTTACTTTACTTTTTGGCTTTTCTATTCTTCTTGTGGTAGGATTCCTCTTCATCGAAGGGGGATCCATCTTTCTTCTTTTGTTTTCTTCCTTTCTTAACTTTCATCTCGTGGAACTCTTGCATGAGGGCGGCCATTTTGGCATTTTGCACATCAATTTTCTTACTTTGTTCATCCATCTTAAGCAGGGCTTGGATGAGTTTGGTCTTAGCTTCCTTGATTTCGTTTTCGATGACAAAAGGAGAAGCAGACATTGTGTCGAGCTTTGGCGATGAACCTAGATGTGTAGCAACTGTGTTAAATCATGATCGAGTCCTAACAAGTCTGCTGAATAGGGTGGATGAAGGCTTGAAGGTTTTGGCCAAAACACGAAAAGACAGAACACTTGTCTCGCACGGGACAAGTAGTCTCGCGCGAGACAACACCACTGGAAGTCACATTTTTTCTGATTTTAATCCTAATTTTGGTCGAACGAAAAATTCATTTTTGGGGGTTTCTAACATTCAAAATCCAAACCTATGGACCTAGGGGTCAAAGTTATCTCAAGTAACATCGATTTTTGTGAAATAATTTTGGTAAGAGATTTTTCTCTTTAGGGGCAAATTCAAAGGGACAATCATAGGGACATTTTCGAAGCGACAAATCCGAAGGGACGATTTATTGATTTATTTTCTATGGCTTATTGCACAAAAAACGATCTTGACAAGAGATTACAAAGACTCCAAGATCAAACCGACCGATCACGGAGTGTCCTAAAAAGTAAATCTACATGATATGTGGTTGATGCAAGGCTGGAAGGCTAGGCTCCTCGCGATATGACAATCTAGATGGATTGAAGACGCGAAGTGGGATGATCCAACTTCGGAAAATAGAGAAAATAGAGAGTTTTTTTTTAAACTAAAAGAAAAACAGATAATGGCCGCAGCAAGTGGTTGTCTACGTTTCTCCCAAATTAGGAAGACTCAGGCAGTCGTAGTTCCACATAAAGAGAGAGAGAGAGAAAGAGAGAATTAATTAATTTAAGGGGTTTTTGTTTTTTTTAAGTGATAAGTGCTGAAATCTGATTTCAGTTCTGAAAATGGCAGAATGAATAAGAGGCAAAGAATCAAAACCGAATAATTGGATAAGTTGTTTGATTTTCTATCTCGAATTCATTATCTCAAATGCTTAAAAAAATAAAAAAGTAAAAAAAAAAAAACGTAAATGCAATATGAAACAAGAAATGCTTTAAAAAAAAAATTAACCAAAACCAAATATGAAACAGTGGCTTTCAGAGGCTTTCAGAGGCAATTCAGCAACATTTTAACCACTTAAAATTAAGAGGACTTTAAGAGCCTAACAAGCCTTATTTCAAAAAAAAACAAACACACTTATTTCTCGAATCCTCTTAATGAATAAGTGTTAAGAGGCAAACAAGGCTTAAAATAAAAAAACAAACGCCCCCTTAAATTACAACTTCCGAATCCTCCATGGACCAGTCTTAAATCAAAAATCAATCACACGCAGTTTTAAATAAGAATCAATATTTAAATAAAATACAAATTCTGACCGGATTACAGAGGCTTTGTCTCGTGCGAGACAAAGGGTTGTCTCGTGCGAGACTAGCCTGAAACTGAACAGTAAATCGATTTTTTTTTGAAAATCTCCCTTAATTGACGCAAGTCTAAGCCAATTTAATTTTAAAAGTCCCCAGCAGAATCGCCAAAACTGTAGCATTCGATTTTATTTGAATAACAGAGTCGCCACTTACTATTTATTTAGGAAATCAATAAGAAAAATCTTTTTGAGAAGATTTGGGTTCGGGGCTTAAGTGATGAATTTGGAAGGTCGAGGAACACCGCATCCACCCAATCCGGAGATCGGTCTTGCTTAAGGGGGGTTTTGAATAAAACAAATATAATAAGAATAATTAATTTCTTAATTAGGAATGTCAGGTTGTATGCTTCGAGATCACCTCCATGGATTGAAGGGACTCTAGGCTAACCCTTTTGATAGGACTACACTACTCTAAAAGCAATTGGAGAGAGAGAGAGATTGAGAAGAAGAGAGTAAAAAATATAGGAGTTTACCTTGTGTTTAGAAAATATTTGGTATAGAACGTGGTTCTAAGTGTTTTCTCCTCCTTCCTCGGTCGAGAAATGAGTTGGACAGAGCTTCGCCTTGATTTTTAGGCTTGAGCCTTGATGTTCGTCAATCAACAAGGTTGATGGACGAATTTGGGTGTTTGTTTATGAGTGATTTACAGGAATCTTTCAAGGAGAGAGACCAGTAAATTGTCTGTCGACCGTCCCCCGAAATACTGAAAGTCATCTAGTATTTATAGGGGTTGATTTACTTGTTCACCAAGTTAGGATTCCACCCAAGGAAGGTTCCAGAACTCTCAAATCAGTAGAGGCCCGGATTAGATAAGATTTATCAAGAAAAGAGGTTGAGAAGAAGAAGGAAAGCGATTCTGCACATCCTGTAGAGGGGTTGTTTCGCGCGAGACATGCCTGTTCTACGCGGGACAACTAGTCAATTGACTATTCTGTCCTCTTCAGTTATTCCGTTAGTCAGTTAGGTCCAAAACTAACAAGGATAGTTAGAAACTTAACGAAATGTGACGAAACTAATATGCTTTCATCAAAACACAAAAGAGAGACGAAGAGTAGTGTAATCACGTAATTATTGGTTCAGAATGGGGTGTCTACACCTTGCACCAATGCGTAAATTCATACAAGGAAACGATCTCACCATAATATACGGAGACAGTGCAACCACGGAAGGGACAAATACAAACGGCATCCCGGTCCTAGAAATCAATCACGATGAGGATGGCATGATGTTGACAGGATTCACTGTTGAGAATCCTAAAGCGCAATTGTGCTGCGTATGTTGGTGTAATGCCCTAGGCTTTAGTTATGTTTAACTGAAGACCGTTATGTATCATCTTTATCGTTTATGTTTATTATTTGATTATTATATAGTTTGCATATTTATTGTAATAATCTCCGTCCCTGATTATTAAGAGAATAATTAGTATAATTGTCAATGGATAATCATATGATGATTATATGCATAGAGATGCACATTGAAATTGTGGGTACTTGTTAGAGAATAAGTGACTGGACTTGACCCGTATGAGATTTATGTCATGGTCAAATGTCATAATTAAATCTCATATGGTCACTTCATTTAGTCCCTAGACCTGAGATTATCATGACCTTACATATGATGAAAAGTTATGTTTGATTTTAGTCAAACGGTATCTTAACACGATATCTATAAAGGCTATCTTTGGCATGATCAGATTCATGATGGGAAGGATGATAAGTCAAGATGGAATTTGTCCCTCGGAAGAGAGATGTTTTGCTTGGGCCCCTCGATGAGTGATAATGATGAAAGCGTGTGGCCACACCCCAATATGATTGGACTATCATTATACTCAAGATCGAGAAAGCATTGAACAAATACAAGTTGACGTGGACCATGACTTGTGTTCAATATAACATCGTGAGACAAAGGGAAAAATGGAAGTGTACCATTGGAAACGTGAACTCTTACGTTGTGTTATTTGGGTAGACATAATGGCTTGCTAGAGTCCGCTTATGTCTTATGAGGGTCGATATGATCGGACTCATTGCCAACATAATACAATCCTATTGGGTCACACACAAATAGAATGAGTTGGTTGAACCAAGGGAAGAATGATTGAGAGTTTCTGTATTTGGCAACTTATGTCACGCGACATAACTAGCCACTGGCTACTTATGTCACGCGACATAACTAGCCACAGACGCGTTTTTGACAGCCTGTTCTCCTAATTCGATTAGGAAACATATTTACACTAGAGTAGTATAAATATGTGAGGTCTGTCAACCCTAAGGTCTGGCCGAAATTTTCAAGGGAAAATCATAAAAAAATACTCTCAATATTCTTCCATAAGTTTTAGGAATCTAGCAATTCCCAACCCGAGAATTGTTCTCGACATTCATATTTGTGTGGATTACCAAAAGAGGGTCTTAGTTTTGTTCAAATAAATCAAAGACCTAGAGTTCAAATCTGAAGATCTAAAGGAGTTGAAGATTCGAAGATTTGAAGATCAAAAGTTTGTGATTACGAATCACATAATTATCCGTTCGATAGCTCAAGACCGGAAAGCAATTTAGGTTGGTAAATTCTATCTCATAGCAATTCAATTTAATCGTATAGAACGGATCTTAGGGCTTGGGTTTTGTGTTAATTTGATGCTTAATTCCGCTGCGCATGGACCCATAAAACCCAACAGCGTAGACCTCCCTCTGTCTTGGGACCAGATTCCCCCTCCTATGAAGATGATGAAACTCCTGAATTACATCCTGGGGCTCGGTTTGGGCAAGCGCCATCAGGGCACTCATAAGATCATTGAAGTTAAAGAACAGACTACTCGTCGTGGATTGGGGTACATTCCCACTCTCGGAAATGCTGAAGAAGATAGGAGGATTGCACGCGAAAAGTGCTTGGTCATTGACAAAAGGATCCCATACATAACCTCCAATCTCCGCCCCTACAGCCTCGATATGGCCCAGTATTTTGTAAAAGAGACCAACAATCTGAACGGGGATACAAAGAGAAAGAAAGAGATCATCAATGCAAGACATAATTGGTCTGCAACAAAGGAAAAATGGGAAAAGCTACAACAAAGCCTCAGGAAGTTCAGGGGCCTCATGCCAAATCCCATTAGAAGAGCATTTCTCGATGTGCTGATTCTGCCAGGTCCAACTACCACCACCGTTCACAATGAATATCGGTCTAAAGAAGCTCCTGACTTGGTCGAAGAATTTGGAAAGCTCTCTGCCATTGAACCTACCATAAACAAACTGGACGAATCAGTGTTCGAGTTAGTAATGCCCAAGGCTAGTGAAGAAGACTTCAAGGAAGACGTCAGGGATAGACCTTTGCTTCAGTAACTCTTCAGTGAGGAAACTGAAATACCAGTCTTAATTGATTTTGTTTCTGATAACTCGATGATAGTCGTTGTTGGAGAAAGCATCACGAAGGCTTTTGACCCTCGCACCCTCGTAAACCCATCAAAAATGCCACTGAGAAATTAGGTTACCCTTTCCAGACCCCCAACCAGCAAAAAGAAAATGATCAAGAAGCTTGGACTGACCCCTCGTTTCTTAGAGTCTAGCTTCAAAAAATGTCTAGAGTCTGTTGTATTTGAATTCGAGTCTCTCGAGTCATCTGACGGCCTTACGCCCGAGGATTACGAATTTATAGCAGACACTGTATTCCTGAATGCTTTGAATGAAAACTTAGACCTTTTTTAGTATCCCCTTATTGCCACTTTAACAAATGATAAATTAACTAATAAACCAAGAACAGTTAATAATGATTCACTTGATAAAGATGCATACACACTAAATGAACAATACATTAAAGAAATCTTTGAACATGTTGTTGAACGAGAGGAAAATCGGGCCCAAGCCGCCGAGGAAGTTTTAACCAAAGTGAATTTGAGGACTGCTGAAGAACCTAAAGAGACGCAAGTTGGAGACTTCTTCGTTGGCACTGAGCGGGAAGCATTGATCGCACTGCTCAAAGAGTTTATAGATGTGTTCGCCTGGTCCTATCAGGATATGCCCGGCTTGGATCCCACCATAGTAGAACATCGAATTCCCTTGAATCCCGAGGTCAAGCTCGTCAAACAAAAGTTATGCAGAATCAAGCCCGAGTGGTCTTTAAGAGTCAAGGAAGAGATTGAGAAGATGCTTCACGTCGGCGTTATAAGAGTGATCGAGTACCCAACTTGGCTCTCCAACATAGTCACGGTTACCAAGGCTAATGGAAAGGTGCGTTGTTGCGTAGATTTCCGAGATCTCAATAAAGCAAGCCCGAAGGATGACTTCCCACTGCCAAACATAGATATGTTGGTCGATACCACTTCCAATTTTGAAGTAAAGTCTTTTGTAGATGGTTTTACCGGTTATAATTAGATCAAGATGGCTGAAGAGGATCAAGAGAAGACCGCCTTTACCACCCCATGGGGAACTTACTGTTATACCGTAACTCTTTGGATTGAAGAATGACGGGGTTACCTACTAACGGACAGCGACAACACTTTTCCATAATATGATCCATAAGGAAATCGAGGTGTACGTCGACGACATGATCATGCACTTGAAAGGATCAAACGGACAACATCTTACCGACTTGAGAAAAATTTTCGATCGCTTTTGAAAGCATTCAATGAGGTTGAACCCTGCTAAATGCCCGTTTGGAGTAATCAGGGGAAAAGTCTTGGGATATATGGTCACAGAACGAGGCATCAAGACCAATCCCCAAAAGATCAAAGCTATAGTCGAGATGAGACCACCACAAACCCAAATAGAGGTAAAAAGATTCATGGGTCGCTTGCAGTACATCAGTCGCTTCGTCAATGGGACTTCCATGCGCGAGCCAATTTTCCGTCTAATTAAAAAGAATGCAGATATTGAGTGGAATCTCGAATGCCAAGACGCTTTTGAAAGAATAAAGGCATACCTCGTGAATCCTCCAATCCTCTGTCCTCCTCACGAAGAGAAGCCACTCTTGTTGTATCTAACTGTAACCAATACTGCAGTTGGGGCCATGCTGGGCCAAGAAAAGAAGGAGTCAAGAGTCGAGAATGCCATTTACTTTGTGAGCCTGATGTTCCAAGGCAGCGAGTTGAACTTTTCAGCCCTAGAGAAAACCTACGCGGCTCTAGTGTGGGTGGTTGGAAAATTGAGACACTACATGCAATCACACTCAGTGCACCTAGTCTCCAAGATGGATCCCGTCAAATATCTCTTCGACAAACCCTCATTGTCAATGAGGCTTGCCAAATGGTATTTCTTCTTGGCAGAATTCGATATCAAGTATATAACCATAAAGTCGATCAAGGGATGGGTAATGGCCGAACATTTGGCCGACTTCCCAAGCAATAAAACCAGAGGTCCCGAACCACAATTTCAAGATGAAGGAATTTTTGCTCTTGAAGGCGAGAATCGATGGCAGCTTTTCTTTGATGGGGCAGCTAACAAGAGAGGAAATGGCATTGAAATGCTTTTGGTAGAACCCAAGGATGAGCACACCCCAATCTCTATAAAACTGAATTTTGAGGTTACTAACAATGCGGCTGAATATGAAGCATGCGCCGCCAGTTTAGAGGCTACCCTCGAAAGGAACGTCCAAGAATTAGAGGTCTACATGGATTCAACTTTGATCATTAAACAAGTCTCCAACAGGTGGAAAATAATGGACCCGGGTTTGAAAAAATATCATGCATGTATGGAAGACCTCATTGCACAATTCAAAGAAGTCACTTTTCGTTACATGCCAAGAGACCGGAATTGATTCGCAGACCCTCTAGCCACTTTAGCTTCACTCGCGGAGATCCCCGAAGGGAAATTAGTAAAACCATTCAGAGTAGGAATGACGCGAACCTCAGTTCTGAGGTCCTATATGGAACCCAAACCAGGTGCGTAACCCCTGCTATAATTTCAACTTAGCATTATAAATCTGCTTATAAACCTGTATAAAACACGAGCCAAGCTGGCTCAAAAACACAACAATACCAACTAACTTCACAGGCTAACTACCTTTACTGACAAACATGAAATGACTAGAGTTATACACAACTCTATACATGTCTGGCCACACGTGCCGGCACCAAAATACAACATACGTCCCAAGATAGACATTATATATGGCTACCCAAAATAAAGAGTTTAAGTAACTCAGTACAAACCATCATTCTCACAAACATAAATACATAAAAGCTTTGTACAGTAACTACCCAAAAGAGCAATAGCCTGCTCCGAGATCCCCGCTAAGTCATACCTCACTGAGCTCACTTGAGATCTAAGGAAAACAAATAAACAAGGAAATGGGGAGAGTCGAAACTCAGTAAGTTACTAATGAAACTACATGACATGTTATCATGCATAAATGAGTATAATAATAACAGAGCATTCTTAATAAGTAATGCTATCATTAATGAACACATAACACGTAAATGAGAGATTATTCTACTCCTCATGCATCACATAATACTGTAGTAAACACATAACAAAGGATACGTGATCGAGGTTCTTCCTCCGATCGTCTTCTCCAGCCTTATCTCTCCTTATCATTTTAGAACTTTTGTTGCTGATGTTTGTGTTGCTATCATAGTACACATATCAATCTGAATGCTGCTATTGCAGTACAATAATGATCTGGTATTCAGTACCAAATTGAGTGGATTCCAGTCCCTACAACCCAAAATTGCCCGATATATAGCTAGCCAAAGTCACGCATATTGCTATAACAGTGGGAGCTATTCCCCTACTATGGCCACTAGTAGGGGAAATTGACACAGATATGATGGCCCTTAGTTATTACGTAGCCCCAGTCCTCGCAATAACCGAACGTCATCATACCCCCAAACACGTAAGCCAGCTGGATTCAAATAAAATGCACAAGTAGTATTTACTTGACATAACTAAATCACATTCGGTCCCAAAAATAGTTGACCTTTCATGAACCAACAATGTAATCATTTGTTCCACAATCACATTTACGCAATATTTGCAAATACAAATCAATACCAAGCCACATAATGTGTCATGTACTTATTTTTAAGCTTTTCCAATCACAATATTATTATATTGTAATTATAACTTTTATAGTTCCTAGTTTATTTTAGGAACTTATTTAATGACTCGGTTAATTTTATTACACCCCATACGACATCATTTGGTATTTTATTAGTTTTGGGTCATAATTATTAGTTTTGGTATCACTACTGTACCGTCGCAAAAATACTATCACTAAAAATAATAACAATTATTTGTGTCAATATAATTTTATATTAACAAAATTTATAACAATATTATTACTATCCACTAGTCAATATTTTGCAGTAAAATCATCATATATAGCATGTATGAATATTGATATAATTAAAAAGGGGATAGTAACTTACCTACTGTCGAAATAAAATGGAAGAAATTCAAATCTAATCGGGTAGAAATGATCTATTCAGCTCTCGTAGTGCGATGGTGTAGTCGGATTGGAGAAAGGAGTTTTAGATTGAAAGTTGTGATGAAACTAGGGTTAAAAACCTGGGACGGAGGAACACGGAGGCTTATGGTTTCTTCCTTTCCTTTCGTGGGTATACAGAGCAGGTAAAGGCTTTATAATTATAAAAGTTTCACATAAGCACCTCCAACATTAATCTATTGCCACTAAATTCCTAAAGCTTCAACTTTTACACTTTAGCTCCTTATAACTTTTCATATATTTTTAATTAAATACCAATAAATACTAAATCAACTAATTAACTCCTATTAGTTTCAATTGGTCATTAAGTAACTCAATTTAATTTATTATCATATTAATAGATCAAATAAGTCACTAAAGTATTAAAAACTAACACAAATAAATCATAAAAATAATGCAATGCATGAAATGATATGCAAATGAGCCGGATGTTACACCCTCATCCCCTTAAAATAAATTCGTCCGCGAATTTGCTTACCAAATTCATCAAACAAATGAGGGCATTTGTCTCGCATTTCCTACTCAGTTTCCCATGCAGCCTCTTCAATCTGATGATTTCTCCATAATATTTTCACTAGAGGTATTCGCTTTATTCGCAAGACTTGCTCCTTTGTATCAAGTATCCTCACAAGTTTTTCCTCATAAGAAAAGTCAGACTGAAATGAAATAGCCTCGTACTCAAGCACATGAGAGTCATCTGCCATATACTTACGAAGCATAGAAACCTGAAACACATTGTGAATCTCTGACAAAGATGGTGGTAATGCCAATCTATATGCCAACTGCCCAATCCTTTCAAGGATTTCAAACGGCCTAATATATCGAGGAGTCAACTTCCTTTGTTCCAAATCGTTTTATACCTTTTCAAGGTGATACCTTCAAGAATACAAAGTCACCCACCTGAAACTCAAGATCTCGTCGTCGCTTATCAGCATAACTCTTTTGCCGACTCTAAGCTGTAAGTAATCTATTTCTGATTAACTTTACACTCTCGGCTGACTGTTGAACCATCTCAGGACCTAGAAGCTTCGCTTCCCCAACTTCATCCCAACATATTGGTGATCTACATTTTTGTCCATACAGTGCCTCCTAGGGAGCCATCTGAATACTCGACTGATAGCTATTATTATATGCAAATTACTCTAATGGTAAATGCACATCCCAACTGCCTTTGAAATCAACTGTACATGCCCGCAACATATCCTCAAGAATTTGTATCAATCTCTCTGATTGCCCATCTGACTGAGGGTGAAATGATGTGCTGAAATTCAATTTAGTACCCATGCCACCCTGAAGGGCCTGCCAAAATCGGGATGTAAATCGAGGATCCCTATCAGATACAATAGTCACAGGAACTCAATGAAGTCGTACTATCTCCTGAACATATAAAGAAGCAAACTGAGGTAACGAGTATTTCATCGAAACAGGTAAAAAATGAGCTGACTTGGTTAGTCGATCAACTATGACCCCAAACAGCATCATGGCCTCGTCGGGTATGTGGTAACCCAGTCACAAAATCCATTGTGATATGTTCCCATTTCCACTCTGGAATCTCCAAAGGTTGTAACAAACCTGCTGGACGCTGATGTTCTGCTTTCACCTGTTGACAAGTCAAGCATTTAGCCACATACTCAGCAATTTCCCTTTTCATGTTGTTCCACCAGAAGCGTTTCTTCAAATCTTGGTACATTTTTGTGCTACCGGGATGAATAGTGTACTTTGTCTTGTGAGCCTCTTCAAGTACCTGTTGTTTAATTCCACTATCTGCTGGAATACATACTCTGCCACGAAAAGTTAAGATTCCATCATTATCCAAGGCAAAATCAGGTTGTTTACCATCATTCATTCCACTAATGATCTTTTGTAGTTCAGAATCATTCACTTGAGCTTCCTTGATCTGTTGAAATAAGACTGGTGTAGCTTTCACATTTGCAAAAATCACCCCATGTCTCGACTCACAGGGACTCCAATCTCTCAAATCCTCTAACATTTTCCATTCACGTACCATTAAACATGAAACATAAGTCTTCCTGCTCAGTGCATCTGCTACCACATTTGCCTTTCCGGGATGATATGAAATTGTACAGTCATGATCTTTCAGTTTCTCCATCCATCTGCGTTGTCTCATATTTAACTCTTTCTGAGAAAATAAATATTTCAAGCTCTTATGGTCTGTGAACACTTCAAACTTAGCCCCATATAAATAATGTCTCCATTTGTGTAATGCAAATATGATCGCAGCCAATTCCAAGTCATGAGTAGGATAATTATGTTCATAAGGAGTCAATTTTCTTGAAGCATAAGCAATTACCTTTCCATTCTGCATCAATACACCACCCAATCCTTCTTTAGAGGCATCTGTGTAGACAATGAAATTATCAGATCCACTAAGTAAAGCTAATATTGGAGTCGTTGTCAATCGTCGTTTCAATTCTTGGAAACTGTCTTCGCATTTGTTTGTCCATACAAAAGTTGTAGCTTTCTGTGTCAAGTTAGTTAATGGTGTACCAATCTTGGAAAATCCCTGAATGAATCTCCGATAATATCTAGCCAATCCCAAGAAACTACGAACCCCTGTCACAGTTGTTGGTCTTTTCCATTTTACCACTGCTTCCACTTTTGAAGGATCAACTGCAATACCAGTAGCTGAAACCACATGCCACAGAAATGATACTTCTTCTAACCAGAAGGCACACTTACTGAACTTCGAAAACAATTGTTTCTTTCGAAGTACATTTAAAACAATTCTGAGATGTTTTTCATGCTCAGTCCGTGATTTAGAATACACCAAGATGTCATCGATAAATACAACCACAAAACAATCCACGTATGATTTAAAGATACGATTCATCAAGTCCATGAATACCGCTGGAGCATTTGTCAACCTAAATGGCATAACCATAAATTCATAATGCCCATACCTGGTACGAAAAGTAGTCTTCGGTATATCCTTAGATCGAATTTTTAATTGATGATAGCCACTTCTCAAATCAAACTTTGAGTATACTACTGATCCCTGAAGTTGATCAAACAAGTCATCAATATGTGGTAATGGATATTTATTCTTTATTGTTACATGGTTGAGCTCTCTATAATCAATACACAAACGTAGAGTACCGTCTTTCTTCTTTACAAACAATATTGGTACACCCCATGGAGACACACTGGGTCTGATGAACCCTCTATCAAATAATTCCTGAAGTTGTGTCTTCAACTCTTTTAATTCAACTGGCGCCATTCTGTATGGTGCTTTAGATATTGGTGCAGTACCTGGTACCAACTCAATACAGAACTCAAGTTCTCGACTAGGTGGCATACTGTACTCGGTAGAAAATATATCTGGAACTCATGAACAATAGGAATATCCTCCAGTTTCACTATTGGTATATTCTTGTCAACAACACATGCAAGATAACAGGCACAACCTTGGGATAATAATTTTCTAGCTTTCAATGTAGAAATAACATGAATGTCACACTCAACTCTATCACCCTCAAATACAAAATCAGGTGTTCCCGACATAGAAAAAGTTACTACTTTTTGGTGGCAATCAACAGATGCATGATGCATGTAAAGCCAGTCCATGCCAAGAATCATATCAAAATCCCGTATTGGTAACGCAACTAGGTCAGCATATAAGGTGTGGTCACACACAAATATGTCACATTTCCTATACACATCAGTAGCTAGCATGTAATCTCCCATTGGAGAAGATACTTCTAACACATAAGGCAAAGAATCAGGACAAATATGCAAATGTGACACAAAATGAGCTGCAACGTAGGAATGAGATGAGCATGGGTCTATAAGAACTCGAGCTCTCGTACTATAAAGAAAAATAGTACCTCCTATCACTGCCGAAGACTCAGTCACCCCGTGCTAGTCAATAGCAAACATACGACCCTGAACCTTAGGCCGACTTTCACTATCCCTCTTAACCCCTGAAGCCTGTTGTCCAGCTCTTTCTGGTTGCCTTCCTTGAATTTTTGGACAATCCCTTCTGTAATGACCAATTTCGCCACAACCTAGGCATTTACCCTGTTTACCCCAACATCTATCTTCTGTATGACCTTCTTTCAAAGAGTGACTATAAACCATCTTTGTGTTCTTTGGACCTTGAACTGATCCCTTTGAACTAGCAGAAACACTTCCTTTACCTTCTTGTTGCTGTCGGAATCGACCACCTTGACGATTAGAACCACCTCCTTTAGTACCTAAACTCTGTACTCACTCTGAAGCACGCCAAGACTAGTGACCTATCACTGTTGTTCCCTGCTTAATCTTATGCTCCTCAATATCACTTTCAATGCTATAAGCTCTATCAATTGCTTGTCGATAACTAGTAAGCTGAAGAGAAACAAGTTGCTTCCTGTATTCTATCTTCAACCCATTTATAAACCTTTGATATTTCTTTATTTCATTTGGAACCAAGTGACTACAATACCTTGCTAACTCTGTGAACTTAGTTGAATACTGTCCCACTGTCATGCTCCCCTGTTCTAAATTTATGAACTCCATCTCTTTACGATCTTGTACCATTGTTGGAATGAACTGTGACTTGAAATCTTTCAAAAAATTCTCCCAAGTCTGCGCTATTCCTTCCAGTTCCCAGCCATTAGATAAAACTTTCCACCAATGTTCTGCAGCCTTTTCTAGCTTGAAAGTGGCAAATGTTACTTTCTCATCTTATGTGCATCTCAAGGCTTTAAAGATTTTCTCAATACTCTCTATCCAGCTTTCAGCCTTCTCAACATCCGGTTCCCCATCAAAGTTGGGAGGTTTCATTTACAGGAACTTCTCAAGATGTATGGTATAGTCAACTTCCCTATCCACTCATTGGTGTTCTGGCTGTGCTTGCCCTACATTACCTTGCCTATTTTCATTAGCTGCCATCCTGGCTAACAACTGCAAGATGTTTCTCATATCATTATTTTGTCCACCAGCCATTTCTGCACGAGGATTTTCAGGTTGCTGATTACTACTGCCAGCTCCCCCAGACCTATCCATCTATACCTTTAAATAAACACTCGACGTTAATAACACAACCTATGAATCAACCCACCTAGGCCATAGACCCTATCCAGGCTAAGAGCTAACCAATGCTCTGATACCAACTAACGCGACCCTCAGTTCTGAGGTCTTATATGGAACCCGAACCAGGTGCGTAACCCCTGCTATAATTTCAACTTAGCACCATAAACCTGCTTATAAACCTATATAAAACACGAGCCAAACTTGCTTAAAAAAACAACAATACCAACTAACGTCATAGGCTAACTGCCTTTACTGACAAACATGAAATGACTAGAGTTATACACAACTCTATGTACAGTATATATGGCTACCCAAAATACAGAGTTTAAGTAACTCAGTACAAACCATCGTCCTCACAAATATAAATGCATAAAAGCTATGTACAGTAACTATCCAAAAGAGCAATAGCCTGCTTCGAGATCCCCGCTAAGTCATACCTCACTGAGCTAGCTTGAGATCTAAGGAAAACAAATAAACAAGGAAACGGGTGAGTCGAAACTCAGTAATTTACTAATGCAACTACATGACATGTTATCATGCATAAATGAGTATAATAATAACAGAGCATTCTTAATAAGTAATGCTATCATCAATGAACACATAACACGTAAATGAGAAATTATTCCACTTCTCATGCATCACATAATACTGTAGTAAACACATAACAAAGGATACGTGATCGAGGTTCTTCCTCCGATCGTCTTCTCCAGCCTTATCTCTCCTTATCATTTCAGAACTTTTGTTGCTGATGTCTGTGTTGCTGTCACAGTACACATATCAATCTGAATACTGCTGTTGCAGTACAATAATGATCTGGTATCCAGTACCAAATCGAGTGGATTCCAGTCCCTACAACCCGGAATCACCCGATATATAGCTAGCCAAAGTCACGCGTATTGCTATAACAGTGGGAGCTATTCCCCTACTATGGCCACTAGTAGGGGCGATGGACACATATATGATGGCACTCAGTTATTACGTAGCCCCAGCCCTCGCAATAACCGAACGTCATCATACTCCCAAACACGTAAGCCGGTTGGACTCAAATAAAATGCACAAGTAGTATTTACTTGACATAACTATATCACATTCGGTCCCAAAAGTAGTGGACCCTTCATGAACCAACAATGTAATCATTTGTTCCACAATCACATTTACGCAATATTTGCGAATACAAATCAATACCAAGCCACATAATGTGTCATGTACTTATTTTCAAGCTTTTCCAATCACAATATTATTATATTGTAATTATAACTTTTATAGTTCCTAGTTTATTTTAGGAACTTATTTAATGACTCGGGTAATTTTATTACACCCCATACGACATCATTTGGTATTTTATTAATTTTGGGTCATAATTATTAGTTTTGGTATCGCTACTGTACCGTCGCAAAAATACTATCACTAAAAATAATAACAATTATTTGTGTCAATATAATTTTATATTAACAAAATTTATAACAATATTATTACTATCCACTAGTCAATATTTTGCAGTAAAATCATCATATATAGCATGTATGAATATTGCTATAATTAAAAAGGGGATAGTAACTTACCTACTGTCGAAATTAAACGGAAGAAATTCAAATCTAATCGGGTAGAAATGATCTATTCAGCTCTCGTAGTGCGATGGTGTAGTCGGATTGGAGAAAGGAGTTTTAGATTGAAAGTTGTGATGAAACTAGGGTTAAAAACTTGGGACGGAGGAACACGGAGGCTTCTGGTTTCTTCCTTTCCTTTCATGGGTATACAGAGCAGGTAAAGGCTTTATAATTATAAAAGTTTCACATAAGCACCTCCAACATTAATCTATTGCCACTAAATTCCTAAAGTTTCAACTTTGACACTTTAGCTCCTTATAACTTTTGATATATTTTTAATTAAATACCAATAAATACTAAATCAGCTAATTAACTCCTATTAGTTTCAATTGGTCATTAAGTAACTCAATTTAATTTATTATCATATTAATAGATCAAATAAGTCACTAAAGTATTAAAAACTAACACAAATAAATCATAAAAATAATGCAATGCATGAAATGATTTGCAAATGAGCCGGATGTTACAAGGAAGGAAAGAAATTCTAGCCTATTGTTGTGAAATCGAGGTAGAACTCGAGCCAATCAATGAACCGTGGTACAACCAGATTTACCTGTACCTTAAAAGCGGAGAAACATCTTTCATAGATAAGGAAGAAAAATACAAAGAAGGAGTCAAAGCCAAAAGCATTGTAGCCTCGAAGCGCATGGCCTCTCATTTTGTCATCCTAGGAGATATGCTATATAAAAAATGCTACCAAAGACCTCTCATCTGATGCATTAGTAATGAAAAGGTGGTCGAACTCATGAATGAAGTCCACAATGGGATTTGCGGTCTTCGAATGAATGCTCGAGCTCTGATGTAGATTATTCTTCGAATGGGTTACTACTGGATCTCCATGGAGGCAGATTATATCAGTTTTTCAGAAGTTACGACAAATGCCAACGATTCTCCAACCTTAACCACATTCCACCTCATGAACTCTACTGTATGACCACCCCCTGTCCTTTTGCCACTTAGGGAGTCAATGTCATTTGGAAAATCACTCCGCCCGATAGCAACGGCCACGAGTTCATTTTGGTAGCCGTCGACTATTTCACAAAGTGGGTCGAAGCTAAGTCCTACAAGGTATTGACTTCCAAGAAGGTCGCCCAATTCGTTAAAGAAAACATCATATGTATATACGGCATCCCAAATGAAGTCATATCAGAAAACGGGTCTCACTTCGAGGGAGACTGCGACAGATTATTGACCGAGTTCAAGATCACCCGTCATAAGTCCTTTCCCTATAGGCCATAAACCAATGGCGCCGTAGAAGCAACAAACAAAACAATCGAAAGAATCATCATAAAAATGACAGTATGGGGATGAGTCTGGCCAGAGAATCTACACTTGGCACTTTGGGGCTACCGAACGTTAGTTAGGACTGCCACAGGAGAAACCCCATTTGCTTTGACCTATGAAATGGAAGCAGTGTTACCCATGAAACTGTAGATCCCATTGCTACGAGTACTGTTAGAAAATGAAGTCAACGAGGTAGAATGGCTCCGAAGCTGCCATGACGAATTGGCCCTACTGGACGAACGCCGACTGAAGGCCATGGAACACATTCGAGCTTATCATGGTCGGATGGCTAGAGATTTCGATAATAAGGTAAAGTCTCGAGATATCAGAGAAGGCGGTCTGGTGCTTAAGGAAGAGCCTCCCACCCGAATCAAATCGTGGTTCAGAAAATCTTCTCAGGAGGTGCAATGAAATTAACAGATCTGGATGGAAACCCTTTTGTGAACCTGTAAGTACCCAAATCTAGCTCATGCCTTCCAATTAAAGTTTCCTAGATGTTTCCCAAACTTTCATAAAGTTTAGGGGCAATTCGGGAACTTTTCAATACTTTCCGAGCAAGGAAGGACCTATTAGGAATTAGAATTCTGGATAGGACCTCGCTGGAAAGAAGCTTCTAATCTGCCACCTTGCATGATTCCAGAAACATGCTGACGCGACAGAAGAAGACGCCGGACGGCTTCATTAGCCGCAAGATCACGCCGGGCGGCTTCATTAGAAGCACACCAGAAGCCTATAAATAGAGGCCTCCTCTATTCATTTTGATATATAATTTTGAGCACTGTTACTCTGCATAAATAGAAACTCGACTTACAGTCCCAAAAAACACACAAATCCCTCCTCTCTCATACACTAATCCTACCTTAATATATTCCTAAATAGATATTGCCTAGGAAAACTCCAATGGAAGATAGAGAAAAACCAATATTGGTAATCTCTCCTTCCATTACCTTTGATACATTCCTATATACTCTTATTTCCATTGTTACCTCTTGTTTATCTTTATTTATGTCATAAAGCTTTGATCTTTGCAATGTAGTTCCCATATTTCTCACTCCCCTACACAAATGACTCAAATGGAGATCCTCTCCCTAGGATGAACAAGATTCCATAAGTGGCTTGTTCTAGGGATGATCTATGATATGATGATGTGATTCCCCTTTATGTATAAAAATGCAATCTTTATCTATTATATGTCATCCCCTTCCCATTGATCTAGCTTTCTAAGGATTGTCCACCTTATGAGGTATTAAGGACATAGAAAAAGCCATAAAGATCATCCTTTTTACATTATGTCCTTAGTTTAATGATACTCCTTGTATTGTTCATATTAAAAATGCAATCTTTACCTTAATACTATTTCCCCCATGTCCCTAAAGTTGGATTCTTTCTTCAAGGATTATCTAAAAGCCTTCTAAGGCACAAAAGACATAGGATGAGTATAAAGAGGTGATGATTGGTGTAAAGACTCCATCTTTACATCAATCCCATTATAAAAATGCCACAATCTTCGTCCCTTTAGAAATCAATGAGTCTTAGTCCCTAAATCTCCGATAATCACTTGAGACAAATATAAAATGTCCCTACGAATCATCATTGTCTCAAGATGTAGGATCGATGGACAAAGATTTATTCTTTTCTAAAAAGTCTCATTCTTGGACTTAAATACAACCCTTTTTGATCACATATGACTAAAATCCCCAAGGAAAGTTAGGTTAAGACATACCAAGGCTCCTACGCCTATGTTGGTTGATTAATCTAATGGGAGGGTAGATGAGTTCCGTAATGATGATCATAAGTCCAAAGTGAGCACGGGATCAAAATCCCGAAAACACCAAAGTCCAAGGTATCCAAAACTAAAACCTTCTAAAATGGTTCTTACGTTCAGATAATAAACTTGGCACATCCTTCTCTCTTTTTTCTAAAAAATACACAAGCACACAAACAAGCACAAATTTTGGACCTAGGAAGACTTGCTTTTGCAAGGCTCCTTGGGTGAACGCCAAACGTTCTTCCCAAGGAGTAACTTAACCTCTGGACCCTTTTCCTTTTTTGCAAAGTTTTGAGGATAAATCAAAATTGCGTGGTGACTCTGTTTCTCATAAAACTGGTGTCTTCAAACTGAGGTGAACTGCGACCCTTTTTCGTAAAAGGAAACGGGGCACATTCACAGAACCCAATAAACGGAAGCAAACTCCGCCGATATTTTGCCTAAAGGATATCGAGTCTTCTGTTTCCCCCCTCTACACTCTAAAAAAAAAATATGCATACATAGGTGTTGAAGAATATACCCGACTAGATTGAAAACCCTAAAAGGGCAGTCTAGGTAAAATCAGGGTTGCACCATTCTCCCCCCTTCTGTCTCCCCTTCTCTTACAAAATATAGTCGAACTATGGAGATCTGAGCCCCTCAGTCCACTTGTAACAGGGGAACGTAGGCAACCATCATTGGTTCGGTCTAAAAATATATATATAATTCCAAATTTGGTGCCCACAAAGTTCAAAGCAAGACGCAAGAAAAGATTTCGTGTCTCGATAAAAACTCTAAAATAAATCACAAATCATTACAGTTAAAACACTTCTTGATGAGTTCAAGCATGACATACTCTCAACTCATAACATGCTAAAACATCTAATAATTAATGTGCCTGCAATGATAATGGATGGATACTCAGAATTTCAGAAGGTCATTCCATGCCACTTGCGTTTCTCCCTTCGCTAGTCTTTCCTTTTTTCCTCATCCCCGGAGAGTCTTCTTCCGTTCCACTTGGACTATCCATGTCTCCCTCCTTCCAAGGTCGAGAATTCTCCCTATTGTGTCAAGAAATCCAGTCGCTCTCAAAACTTCGTTCGCTCGTGCCCCGGCTCGGATCTCCTCCCTATGAGTCTGTAAAGTAGGAGCTCTCTCCGTCAATCTATCGGCCCTGGCCTCATAGTCAAACAAAACATCTCCCATGATATCCTGAGGGTTAGCCTAAGCTTCGACACTCCTAAGGTTGTAACTAGAACAACAACTCTACCCCAGAATGGCCTCGCGCCTGCTCCCCAGAATCATCTGAGCCCGTCCAAGATGTCGCTCATAACAGTCCAAGTACTCAGTGGTCATAACAACACTCTCTCTATGTCTGAGAAGTACTAGAGGAGGAAAAGCAGAATACATCCATATCCCTATAAAAAGGAAAGTGGATGGGTCCGCCATAGAGAAAGGAGCTACCTCCATAGTAGCGATGTCATTCCAGCCCAGCAAAGGCTCTTGCCTCATCCTAAACTGCCTGGAAACAAGAGACAGAATGTAGAAAGAGGACTAAGACAACCCCGAAACCCTGAAAACATAGGAACCTTCCTAAATAGCCCTCCTAGTTTCTATCTTCCAATGAGGAACCCACTAATGAATGTGATGCGTGCAGAGCCTGGCCATCCAGCTTTCCCACCCAGATTGATCTGTCTCCAAGATCAAAGGTCGCTAAGCAAATGTCCACGGACTAAAAGATATCAGATCCATAGGCATAGCATGAAGCCTCTCTCTCAACCATAAAGTGAGCAAAGCAGGACTTCCTCCATGCATGAATCTATCCCCCATCGCCAGTCAGTCTATAACATGGAAGGTCTCTCCTAAAACCAAAGGAACAATGTCCTCACCCGCTCGAAAATGGCCTACCACATCTAGCAAAGCGTTGTGACATATACCAAGAGAACCATGAAGATAGTAGCTATCACGTATAAAGAAAACACATCCTATGGGATATCACTCTCACCGTTACTCATGAATCTATCAGGCAGTTCAGAAATGTTGATATGTCTGGAGTCGAGTATCATACCTTGTGTTTCCTCCAAAGAAACTCGAAGAAAGAACGCTAGCTTCATGTCAACGGTCATGCCTCCGACTAGAGGAAGAGAGAT
Organism: Adenophora triphylla var. japonica; assembly: GCA_022495995.1. Lineage (NCBI taxonomy): Eukaryota > Viridiplantae > Streptophyta > Magnoliopsida > Asterales > Campanulaceae > Adenophora > Adenophora triphylla. The sequence continues at coordinate 71,714 of JAFEMH010006209.1, read as the reverse complement.
AGCATCCACTTCCGGTCCCCCGAGCAAATCCCTGAAATCCTCAAAGGTGGGTATAATCTAGTTGTATGAGAAACTATAAACATGCCTCCTCGTGCCCCAAAACCTCGCAGCCACTCATAACAACTCCTAATCGGGAGATAACTCTTTAATGGAACAAACAGACTTGATCTTGTATATTACCTCAAAAGCTTGTTTGTTGTGCTTCATATGGTGCCTCATTCACGTCTTGATCCTCCCAAGGAAATGTACTTGCTTCTCCTTTGTAAGATTTAGGAAATTTCCCATGACAAGTGTTGAATTCATGACTTCAAGAGGGTTTTTCTCCCGAAATGCAGTTTGAAGGCAGTATTTGCTGTTTTGAGATGAGGAAGAATGAGCAAAAACCAAATCTACTTCAGAATTTATTCACTCTCTGAAAAGCTAGACAAATTCGCGGACCTCTTTGCATGCAGGTATGATCCGTACAGATCACATTGATCCACCAGCAAAAAAAAATGCAGCAAAACAAGTTGCTGCCCGCAACGGGATTTTGCACCTCAATTGTTTCAAGTCCCAATATACAACGAAGAAAGCATTTCAGGCTCATGCGACATGCACAAAACATAAAAAAAAAAGTATAATTAACTCCTAAGTTATTACAAACAAAATGCAAATTGATGGATGTGGTTCTACACACCCATTTTATATATTTTCTTACTTACTTTGAGTTTGATTTCCCGGGTTTTGTCGTGTTTTAATTGATGTTTTGGAGTTTTGTTAGTACAGGGTTAAACAGCGGGAAGGGGGAAATACAAGCCAATTATGGCGAAATTTGGGATCACAAGGACCTGTGAGCAATTTTGGAAAAAGTCAGAAGAAAGGAGAATGCTGGAGGAACCACTATTGTGATGGGCAACCGCCCAGGTCTATATGGGCGACCACCCAGGTTGAAGCTCCAAAGCATTGAAGAGTCTGTTGTGATGGGCGACCGCCCAGGTAAAGGTGGGCGACCGCCCAGGTGGACTGAAGGCTGAAGACCCCAAGCGCTGTACATATGGGCGACCGCCCAGGGCATGGTGGGTGACCGCCCATGTCCCCGGTTTCAAAAATTCTGTTTCCCTTTTTAAGGAGGATTTTGATGCTCCCTTCCAAATTTACACCCTTTATTTTCCCAATTTAAATAGAGTATTGTAGAGACATTATTTTTTTATGCTTTTAATTTCAATTGTAATTGGGAGGCTTGAGAATTGAAGAATTTCATCTCTTCAATCATTTAATCATAGGTTCAGGTTTATGTCTCTTATTTCAACTTTTGTAATTCATTTCATGAGCATGAGTAGCTAAGTCTTTAGTAGTTCACGGATTGGTTGTAGCCCTTATTTGATCTTTATGCAAAATCTTTAATTTTCTTTTAATTGTGGAGTTAGTTCATCCTAGTATTCTTAATTTATATTTGGTACAAGTCCTGCACTTGCGTGGGGAATTGTGCATGAACACTATTAGGATGATTAGACTCGATTGACGATCTTGTGTGAATCGATTGAGTCTAGGTTTAATTAATTCTTTTGATCTTAATGAATTGGGTTTTTGTCAATTTGATCTTGCGTGATAATTGACAATTACTCAATAATAGAATTGCAAATCGGCCATCTAACCGTCCCAATTCTTACAAAAGTGAAGAAACCCTAAACCTAATTAATATTTCTATTATTCAAAAGCATAAAGAGAAAATATGTGGTGAACCCAATCTGTGGGCTAGTTGTTTAATCCTTGAATTACTTCTGCGAATTTGCTTATTTGTTACTTTAGTTGCTTAATTTTCTTTCACAATTAGTTTTTAATAAATCAAAATCAAAAACCCCCTTCTCTGGTTACGTTTAGCATTAATTAAATTTACTTGTTGAAACACCCAAGTCTCTGTGGTTCGACCCTTGCTTGTGCATACTACTATAATGGTAGCTAGTACACTTGCTAGGTATTTTATTACACAGTGGATTTTTATCCATCAAGTTTTTGGCGCCGTTGTCGGGGACTTGTTGTGATTTTTGACAAGTTTATTTAATCGGTGCATGTTTGGTAGACGTTCCTTGAATCCCACGTTGGTTCCTGTGAACGATAATATTGACATACTCACTAGGGGCATCCCCTCTATTCAAGAGTCAACTGATTCTGAAACTTCTGTCACCGGGACAGAGGAAGAATTAAGTGAGTTGGAAACTTATTCCACCGAGGAAGAAGAAGAATTTAATTTTGTGATGGCCGACCAAATTATGAATGCTTTTGTCAGGCCTAGAGTCGACACATCGGTGTTGTGTATAGTGTTGCCCGATGCAGCACTAGCTTATGAAATCAAAGGCCAATATTTTAACATGATTCCTAATTTCTATGGCCTAGCCGGTGAGGATGCATTAGCGTTTTTGAGAGAATTCATGTCTACTGTGAGTGGGTTCCCTATAAAGGAGGGTGTTACATCGGAGCACTTGAGACTGAAGTGCTTCCCCTATGCATTAAAAGATAAAGCCAAAACTTGTCTATTGTTACTTCCTTCCAGTAGCATCACTACTTGGGATGCTTTACACGATGCTTTTCTTACTAAGTTTTACCCTTATGATGCATTGACAAATTTTAGGGTGAAAATTATGGGATTTGCACAGGAACCGGGGGAAGCCTTCCACGAGGCATGGGATAGATTTAGGATGCTACAAATTCAATGCCCTCACCATAATTTTCCTGCTTCTATGCCGCATCAAACATTTTATGGGGCTTTATCCCCGGAATACCAATCCATGGTTGATAACGTAGCAGGAGGTAGTTTGGGTACCAAGACTGTACAACAATGCCAGGAATTATTTGAGATGTTGAGTGCTAAATCTCAACAAAAGGGTTCTAGGGGGGCAACAAGGGGAGTGAATGAGGTAGGGCTAAGCAACGAGCTTGCTAAGCAAATTGCATTGTTAAACCAAAAATTTGATAAACTAGCTTTGCAAAATGCTTCTTCTTCTTCTTCTATGCCTTCTACTGCTCATCTTGTGTATGATAGCTGTGTTACATGTGGATCTAAATCTCATGACTATAACTCATGCCCCTCTACTAGTCCCTTTAGCTATGAAACTGAGCAGGTACAGGCGATGCAAGGATTTGGTCAACGGTTCCCACCAAACAACAATCAGTTTGGGAACACTTACAATCCAGGATGGCAAGCAGGGCCGAGACATCCCAATTTGTCATGGGGTGGAAATCAACAGCATAATACGCTCCATCCCCAACCACCTCAGGGACCTTATGATAGGAAGAAAGAGCCTTGGGAAGAGGCCATGGATCATATGAGAGCGGAGCAACTCCAAGCAAGGGCAGAACAGCAGCAAGCAAACAACAATCAGGCTGCTGCAATGAAAAAGTTAGAGACCCAACTGGGTCAATTGGCGGAGGCGTTATAAGGACGACAGCCGGGTACATTCCCTAGCCAAGGGGAGCAAGCCAAGGCCATCATCACCCTACGTGGTGGCAAATAGGTAGACAATCAGGTAGCTTCTCCTTCTTCTCCCCCTATACCCCCTATCGTTGATTCCCCTGTAGTGGAACCCCCGATTGTGGAAAATGTTGTTATTGAGGATGTTGTGTCTGAGGATGAGGGTACCAATGGATTGGGGAAAAGTGTGAATACTAAGAACCCCATCCCCAAGCCATATGTACCTCCCGTTCCTTTTCCTGGAAGATTTTTAAGGAACAAACTTGATCACCAAATGAAAGAGCTGATTGAAATGTTTTCAAAAGTAAATATTAATTTGCCTCTGTTGAATGTGATCATGAATGTTCATGCATATGCAAAATTCTTTAAAGAAATTAACTCCAGGAAAGTTCAGTATGGGAAAGATGATAAATTAGTGTTGGGTGAGAGTGCGAGCGATGTAGTCAAACATAGTCTTCCACCGAAAATGAAAGACCCCGAGAGTTTTCTAATTTCCATTACTTTGGGGGATTCTAACACGGTGAAATCTATGCTTGACCTTGGGGCTAGCATTAATTTGTTACCCTATTACATGTACCTTGAGTTAGGTTTACCTGAGCTAAAACCCACTATGATGGCCCTGCAACTTGCCGACCGGTCCATTAAAAGACCATTGGGCATCGTAGAGGATGTTTTAGTTCAGGTTGGGTCATTGATCATTCCGGTAGATTTTGTGGTTTTAGAGTTGCCTCGCGGTGAGGGTAGTCGCCGTGATTCACCTATATTGCTTGGGCGACCGTTCATGGCAACGACCAACACCGTGATAAATGTTGGCAATGGAACTCTTTCCATGACTGTGGCAAACGAAAAAATTGAAATAAATGTTTTTGATGTAATGAAAAATGCAGTGGGACATGATGAGTCTTGCATGTTTGTGGATGAGTTTGATGAGGTTGATGAGTGTGTGAGTGAGATGTCATGGCATGAGAGAGACTGTGAGGAGTTAGAGTCGTTGATGTCAATGGACGGTGAGAAACTTAGGGATAATGCGGATGCTCATTTGATGGTTGTGGATAAGGCCGACGAGCACCATCCTAGTGATGGCCCGTTTCACCCCCTAGGCCACTTCAATGAGAAGTTGGCACCTTCTATTGTGATTCCCCCGGTCCTTGAGCTGAAAACTCTCCCTGCAAATTTGAAATATGCATTTTTAGGAAAGGGAGAGACTTTGCCTGTGATAATTGCATCTGATTTGACCACCGAACAAGAGGCCCAATTGATTGCTGTTTTTTGTGAATATAAAGAGGCCATTAGGTGGACATTAAAGGACATTAAGGGAATTAGTCCTTCGATGTGCATGCACAAAATTCATCTCTTGGATGGTGCTAAGCCGTCTAGGGAGAGAAAGAAAAGGTTGAATCCTCACATGGAGGAAGCGGTGAGAAAAGAGGTCCTTAAGTTGCTTGATGTGGGTATCATTTACCCGGTGGCTGAGAGAGAATGGGTAAGCCCGGTACAAGTTGTACCAAAAAGATCGGGCATTACTGTTGTGCAAAATGAGAAAGGTGAGGATGTACCAATAAGGGAAGTGACTGGTCTGAGGATGTGTATTGACTTGAGAAAATTAAATGCTGCGACCAAGAAAGATCACTTTCCCTTGCCTTTTATTGATCAGATGTTAGAGAGGTTGGCTGGTCATTCTTACTAGTATTTTCTTGATGGTTTTTCGGGGTACAATCAGATTGCCATAGCCCCTGAAGACCAATCCAAAACCACCTTCACATGGCAAATATGCATTTAGGAGGATGCCTTTTGGGCTCTGCAATGCACCTGCGACATTTCAAAGGTGTATGACCTCCATTTTTTGGATATGATTGAGAGGTGTGTTGAGGTTTTTATGGATGATTTTTCTATTGTGGGGGATAGTTTTGAGGGTTGTTTAAAGAATTTGGCATCTGTTTTGAAAAGGTGTTGCGAAACCAACTTGACTTTGAGTTGGGAAAAGTGTCATTTTCTTGTGAAACATGGTATTGTTTTGGGTCACATCGTGTCAAGTAAGGAGATCGAGGTTGATAGAGCGAAAATTGATGTAATTGCTAAATTACCTCCCCCGAATTCGGTTAAGGGTGTACGAAGTTTCCTTGGGCATGCGGGTTTCTATAGGCGATTCATAAAAGACTTTTCAAAAATTTGTAAGCCTTTATGTAATCTACTTGCCAAGGATACGGAGTTCATTTTTGATCAAGAGTGTGTCGATGCTTTTAATTTGCTTAAAGAAAAGTTGACTTGTGCTCCCATTCTTTCTAGTCCCAATTGGTCTCACCCTTTTGAGATCATGTGTGATGCCTCGGACTTTACTATTGGGGCTGTTTTGGGACAAAGGATAGATAAATTACCTTCCGTCATCCATTATGCAAGTAGAACACTTAATGATGCACAACTGAATTACACCACCACTGAAAAAGAGTTTTTAGCTGTTAAGTTTGCTTTGGAAAAATTCCGTTCTTACTTGCTTAGGTTGAAGGTGATTATTTATTCTGATCATGCTGCATTGAAACATTTGATGAATAAGAAGGATGATAAGCCTCGGTTGTTGAGGTGGATGTTATTGAAATACAAGAGTTTGATGTCGAGATCCGGGATAAAAAGGGGACTGAAAATGTGGTGGCGGATCATTTATTGAAAGTTGAGGACTATTCGTATTTGAATGCCGAAGAATGTATAATTTCGGTTAATGAAAATTTTCCGGATGAACAACTTCTTGCTGTACATGTCCAAGAGCCTTGGTATGCGGATTTTGTCAATTATTTGGTGTCTAATATGATTCCACCACACTTCACTTATGACCAAAAACGCAAGTTTAGGTCTGATGTGAAACACTACGTTTGGGATGATCCTTATTTGTGAAAAATTTGCCCGGACAAAATTGTGAGGAGATGTGTCCCGGACCATGAGCAGAGTACTGTGTTGAGATTTTGTCGTGAACTCCAATGTGGAGGTCATTTTAGTGGCCAAAAGACCGCTAGGAAAGTGCTACAATCGGGTCTGTATTGGCCTACTCTGTTTAAAGATGCCCACGAGTTTTTCATTAGTTGTGATAGATGTCAACGGTCCGGGAACATAGGAAAGAGGGATGAGATGCCTCTACAAAATAATCTTATAGTTGATATTTTTTATGTTTGGGGCATTGATTTTATGGGCCCTTTTCCCCCATCCTATGGTTATTTGTACATACTTGTTGCTGTTGATTATGTTTCAAAATGGGTGGAGGCAATAGCCACTCGAACTAATGACGCTAATGTTGTTTCCAAGTTTGTGGTTGATAACATTTTCAGCAGGTATGGAGTGCCGCGGGCAATTATTAGTGATCAAGGGACTCACTTCACCAACAAAAGATTTAATATTGTTTTGAAAAAGTATGGGGTGGTGCATAAGCTTGCTACAGCATATCATCCTCAAACTTCGGGTCAGGTGGAAGTTAGTAATCGGCAAATAAAGGGTGTTCTTGAGAAAACAGTGCATCCCAACAGAAAAGATTGGGCATTAAAGTTGGGGGATGCATTGTGGGCATACAGAACGGCATATAAAACACCCATTGGAATGAGTCCGTACAGGATAGTGTATGGGAAAGAATGTCACCTCCCGGTGGAGTTGGAACACAAGTCGTATTGGGCTGTCAAAGAATTGAACATGGACTTGAATGTCGTGGGAGAAAAGAGGCTGCTTGCGCTTGATGAGTTGGAGGAGCTCCGCCAAGAGTCCTATGAGAGCGCAAAGTTGTACAAAGAGAGGACCAAGCGATACCACGACAAAAATCTGAAGCCCAAGTTCATAAGGCCGGGTATGAAGGTCCTCCTCTTCAATTCTCGTTTAAAACTCTTTCCGGGCAAGTTGAGTTCTAGATGGTCAGGCCCATATGAAGTGGTGCGCGTGTATCCGCACGGAGCAGTAGAACTCATGAACCCAAAAGATGGGAATGTATTTAAAGTGAATGGTCACCGAGTGAAACCATATTACGAAGGGGTGTCCATTTTGGAGGACATTAATGAGATTGAGGTGATTGAGTTGGTGGACCCGGAGGAGGCCACCTAGTTCCTTTGAGGCATGACGTCGAGCTTAACGACTATAACCAAAGCGCTGATTGGGAGGCAACCCAATGTAGGTAACATTTATTGCTTTCGATATTTTCGTTTCGGTTATTTTCATCTTTGCATTTTGAATGTGTTATGTGTTTATTGGTTCATGCCATGAGGACATAGCATTGTTTAAAGTGTGGGGGTGGAGGTATTTATAAAAAAAATCATTATTTTTTTGGGTTTTTTTTCTTTTACTTTGTGAACGTGACGAACTACAGTGACCTGAGCCTATTTTTGTGGGTAGTCCGCTCACATTAATGGGGACGTAGGCAACGAAAGTGCGGTCAAAATATGAGTCAATTTTAGTGTATAAATAGATATTATGCTTTGGGTGTGTTTTGTGGTGATGTGCAGGCAAGAAACCAGCCAAAAATTTGACTGTTGAGGTGGGCGACCGCCTAGGAGGTGTTGGGCGACCGCCCATGATGATTTGAAAAGCCTGGGGAACCTACTGTGGATATGGGCGACCGCCCAAGGTTATGTGGGCGACCGCTCACGTTTTAAGCTGTAAAGAGCAAAAGTTTATGGACATATGGGCGACCGCCCAGGGGTATGTGGGCGATCGCCCAGGGCTGAATTGGAATAAGTTTAACTTGTCTGTTGTGCTGGGCGACCGCCCAAGAGGAGGTGAGCGACCGCCCATGTCAAAATTCTGGCGTTCTAAATTTTGCCCTAAGCCGCCTCCCCCTTTCTCTCTCCACAAATTCAAAACAAGTTTCTCCTTCTCTTTCTCTCTCTCTACACAGTCCGCCCTATACCTCTTCCTCTCTCTAAAAATTCTCCCTTCCAACACCTAAATCCACCACCCAATCCCCCTATTTGCCTACTAAATCACTTTCTCCACCATCTTCAACCCCCTAAACCAAGAAGTGAAACCCCAAAATCACCATTGTTGAGCAAGGATTTGTGAGAAAATTGACAAGGAAAATAAGGTTGCAAGAGTTGAATTTTGAAGCTCAAAGGTGAAAGCTTTGTGTGGGAATCAGTGCAAAAGGTGTGAATCTTCTTTCTTCGATCATCTTCTACTTTTCCGGCGACATTCCGGCCAACTCCGGTGACTGCTCCGGTGAACTTTCCGGCAAGTAAGATTTCACCCTCCTTCTTTAGTGCCTTCTTTGTGCGAGCTTTTTGTGGGTTTTGAAATAAAATGTCAAGGCAAAGAAATCCCCCCGTCCCGGAAGTTGCCTTTGATGCAACTAAGTTTGTGGGTAGCAAGGCAAAAATATTTTTTGATAAATATGAGAATAAAGCCTTTGTAACTGAGAATGAATTCAAACCTGAGGAGCTTAATTTGGATGATATTTTTCAACGGTATGGATGGGGCAACTTGGCGAGATGACCGGAGAATAAAGGGTCGGCATTGTTAGTGAGGGAGTTATGCAAATGCATTTGAAGCAGGGGAGGTGAGGAAGTGTGCAATTGTGAGAGGTAAAAATGTGTGGTATAATGATGAGAATATAAATAGCTATTATGGGATGGTGTCTCCCGGGTTTGAGAATGAAGCTTGTGCCTATTATACTAATGCTCAGATTATGGAAAGAAATGTAGCGGGGAATCTTGATAGGTTGGCCCCATATTTTGTGGATATCGATTTGGCCTTGTTGAGAAATGGGAATGTGATGAAGGCTCAGAATTTGGATTTTAGGATGCGGGCTTTACACCGGTTTATCTATGAGCGCATTATGCCCACATCTCATTATGGGGATGTGCATTGGAGGAGAGCCCTTTTGATGAATATCGTGTTATCCGGGCAGAATTTCAACACCGGGTTGACTATATCTATGGAGATAGTAAATACATACAAGGGTATGGGGAGATGCAATTTTAATTTCCCTTTGTTGATTTCTGGGCTGATTGAGCGGGCGGGGGTCAATTTTTCCCGTCTTCGAATTGTGAGGGACATTAGTTCATCGGGGACTGCTGTGAGCAAAAAGACGCTCACAAACAAAGGACACACTTTGCAGCCAGGTGAAGGATCATCTAGAGGGAGGAGAGAGAGAAGTGTTGATGAAGAGATGGAGGAGCAGGAGTTCACCCCTACAGAGGCCGCATATTACATGGCGGGCCACATAGATTCTTTGGCTGGGGATATTGGGGAGCTGCGAGGCCAGTTTGATGGTTTTAATCAGAGATTGATGGGTTTGGAAGAAAGTCAGCGGCAGGTGCATTCGCGGATTACTGAGGACTTGTACGCTGCTAGTATGTGGAGGCACCGAATGGAAGACGAGCAGACGGCCATGTTCTGTGAGATTCGAGATAGACTTCCACCACCTCCGTCGCCGCAGCACATTCCATACCACCCCCCGCAGTATCGAGACCCACAGCAGATGATGGGGTGGTCCTCTTGGGATGAGCAGCAGCAGGAGCAGCCGGCCTAACAGCAGCAGCACAGCCCCGACGCGAGCAGGAGTAGCTCGTTTGGTCCTTGGGACCATTTCTATCACTGAGTTGTGGTTGGAGGTATCCCTAACCCTTTGTTCTTTTATACTTTTTGTTCCTTTCATTAGGGGCAATGAAAGTTTTTAGTTTGGGGGTGGGGCATCATTGTTTTTGCTATGCTAGTTTAGGATTTTCAGTTTTTATTTCCAGTTTTTGTTAAAAAATAAAATAAAATTGTTCTCTTTATTTTGGGATGAGTTGGCCAAAGTCTGTGATGATTGAGTGTTGTTTGTTAATCACTGGTGTTGTCTTGGATGTGGGAATTAGGGTTACATTGAAACAATAAACTATGATTGCACCACCTCTCACTTCCATTTATCATTGATCATTGTTGTCACTCTAGGTGCCCTTTATGGGATCACTTGTGCATTCTCGGGGTCCCTAGAACATTGTTTGCATGATTGTCAATAACACGTCACTAGGCTATTTTGATATATATGGCTAATTTCTTTCAACCCTTTTGTGTACCTTGGACTCTCGAACCCAGTAAATAAAATTTACCACTAGAACCCCTTTTGAGCTGTTAATAAGAATGAAACACTGAGACCGTCATTCGCCTTCAGTTGATACCTTTTTCCCTACCTCTTTCACTTAGTGCTATGATGCCTTACCTTTATTGGAAAGTGAACTAAGGAATGATTGGGAATATGGGTTGAATTTGGGTGATTAGAATTGAATGTATAAATTGTGGTCAAAGTGCGAAAATAGAAATGGGTGTGAAATGCAATGAAGAGGGGCAGCAAAAAAAAAGGTGAAAAATAAAATAAAAATGTTTATATTTGCCCCTCCATTGTGTCAAATGCTGGAAATTAGACAAGGCCACAGAAAACAAGGGAATGTGCTCAACCCCATGTTTATGCATGTATGAAAAAGTTATAGCTTGGGGGTTGGCACAGTAGGAAGTAAAAGGTGAGCGGAGTGAATCATTGTAGTGAGGTTGTACATGTAAACAGAAGACTTCTTAGTTTCACTTTCCTATTTCGTATATCCTTACCTTCGTTTGTAACCGTGAACCTAGCCATGCGATCCTACGCGCAAATAACACTTAAAGCCATATCTTTCTATTCATTATCGATTAGCCGGGTTGACAATCGTGTAAACATGCATATGAGTGTCCCTTTGTGATTGTATTTGATACATATTATGTTAGAGCATCATTTAGTGAATCCATAAACAATCTTAGAGTGTGATAATGAGCTACCATACATCACTCCATCATTCAGGCCGCGGTGGAAAATTGTGGGTTTTTGCTTTAATGTAACTTTAATTCAATGTTCATGATAGCACATTCGTGACTATTTGGTGTAAGGATCTGAGACTTGTTTGGCCAACAAAATTCCCATGGTGAATGGAACATCCCAAAAATATTTGTTTAAGTTGTTTAGTTAATTTTTGTTGGGTAGTTTTAGTTTCATATTTTGTTTTACTCGGGGACGAGCAAAAGGTTAGTTTGGGGGTATTTGATGGATGTGTTTCTACACACCCATTTTATATACTTTCTTACTTACTTTGAGTTTGATTTCCCGGGTTTTGTCGTGTTTTAATCGATGTTTTGGAGTTTTGTTAGTACAGGGTTAAACAGCGGGAAGGGGGAAATACAAGCCAATTATGGCGAAATTTGGGATCACAAGGACCTGTGAGCAATTCTGGAAAAAGTCAGAACAAAGGAGAATGCTGGAGGAACCACTGTTGTGATGGGCAACCGCCCAGGTCTATATGGGCGACCGCCCAGGTTGAAGCTCCAAAGCATTGAAGAGTCTGTTGTGATGGGCGACCGCCCAGGTAAAGGTGGGCGACCGCCCAGGTGGACTGAAGGCTGAAGACCCCAAGCGCTGTACACATGGGCGACCGCCCAGGGCATGGTGGGCGATCGCCCATGTCCCCGGTTTCAGAAATTCTGTTTCCCTTTTTAAGGAGGATTTTGATGCTCCCTTCCAAATTTACACCCTTTCTTTTCCCAATTTAAATAGAGTATTGCAGAGACATTATTTTTTTATGCTTTTAATTTCAATTGTAATTGGGAGGCTTGAGAATTGAAGAATTTCATCTCTTCAATCATTTAATCATAGGTTCAGGTTTATGTCTCTTATTTCAACTTTTGTAATTCGTTTCATGAGCATGAGTAGCTAAGTCTTTAGTAGTTCACGGATTGGTTGTAGCCCTTATTTGATCTTTATGCAAAATCTTTAATTTTCTTTTAATTGTGGAGTTAGTTCATCCTAGTATTCTTAATTTATATTTGGTACAAGTCCTGCACTTGCGTGGGGAATTGTGCATGAACACTATTAGGATGATTAGACTCGATTGACGATCTTGCGTGAATCGATTGAGTCTAGGTTTCATTAATTCTTTTGATCTTAATGAATTGGGTTTTTGTCAGTTTGATCTTGCGTGATAATTGACAATTACTCAATAATAGAATTGCAAACCGGCCATCTAACCGTCCCAATTCTTACAAAAGTGAAGAAACCCTAAACCCAATTAATATTTCTATTATTCAAAAGCATAAAGAGAAAATATGTGGTGAACCCAATCCGTGGGCTAGTTGTTTAATCCTTGAATTACTTCTGCGAATTTGCTTATTTGTTACTTTAGTTGCTTAATTTTCTTTCACAATTAGTTTTTAATAAATCAAAATCAAAAACCCCCTTCTCTGGTTACGTTTAGCATTAATTAAATTTACTTGTTGAAACACCCAAGTCTCTGTGGTTCGACCCTTGCTTGTGCATACTACTACAACGGTAGCTAGTACACTTGCTAGGTATTTTATTACACAGTGGATTTTTATCCATCACAAATAAAAGAGATCGTTACATGTAAATAAATTGTGCATGAAATACGAATGTTAGTTACTCTTCTTATTCAAAAAAAAAAGAAAGAAAAATCATACTCTGAGTTATCGGCAGTACCATCCGGTGAAGACTCCTGCATCTCAGCACCTACGCCAGCCACCTCATCATCATCTGAGAACTCGGCACCCTCCTCAACCGAATACTCCATGAAATCTGCAGGGGTAAGACCAGAATAGGGGTCGAAGAATGGAAAATAAGACGAGCCCTTGACATGCACACTGGACTGAGGAAAGAATTGTGGAAATGGTCGCGCACCTCCACCCTCCTTGAAGAAGCTCCCGTCATAGTTGTACCTACCCTCATATGTATGTTAGGCTGAGAGGTAGGCTATGGATCCATATCTGCACCCGGAAAAGGAATGTCCACCGATCTCCTCGAAGGTATTGTCTCATGAACCGCCGCACCTCTTGATGACCCGTAGGTTGTCCCCCGCATAAGCTTATTCGCGAAAGCCTTCATCCCCAGATATTGGCGGGTGATCACGTCCATGGTCTGCCCCGAGATCTGCATGACAGAGAAGCAATAGTCACAATAAAGAGAGAAAAAAGCAGAAAGCAGGATTAAGATGCTAAAAAAAGAATAACACTCAGAGAAGCATCCGGATCAACCCGGTAAGCAGAAGGAACCTGCTATGGGATGGGCACAAAAACCCGCCTTCTCGAAGAATCCCCGCGAACGTAGGAGAAATCTGCTCTCAGCACAGGGACATCTCGAGGTCGCGATGAGTTACCCCGTATCTCCCTAGCCAGCACCTGCGGCGTCCTCAACTTCCTCCTCACAAAAGCCCCATACTCCTCACCATCCAAGACATAATCTGCGGCGTCCACCCCAACCCGATATCTCTCAATATCGAAGTAGCTCATCTCGAAAGGACTCAACATATGAACCGGAGGGTCTCTTGGAGCACGGGGAGCAGCACCATCACCATGCTTTCAGAAAACTCTCTCCCTCAAATACATCACATCAAAAGTGAGGCCCCATAGGAGTTTCTTCTACCTCATCACTCGGGGTGCGTCACCAAGGTCATCTGCATCATACCGAGACCAAGGATACAGCTGGAAGCCCTCCGGGCTATCTTTCTCCAAGTGCCTCTTCACATCATCGTAGTTGAGCGTGATCTTTCCCCTACTACCCCTCCTATTCCTTCAAGGCCGTGTCCAACAAAGCATGGCGGGTTACCCAAGCAGGACCTCATCATGACGGTCCCACTCGTGGCACTAGAAGATCTCATAGCACCACATCTGCCACGAAAAAAAATAGATAAGCATTCAGAAAAGAAAAGAGACGATAATGACATAAAACTACAAAACAATAAAATCATACCTCCAGAGCAAACTCGAAGTATCCTAAGGAGCTGGCCGTGCCCCTGTTAAACTTGTCCTTGGCAAATTAGAGCTTAGCCAAGCTTGCCTCTCCCCAGGAGATGTCACAAACCCTCTCTAAATCCACTATGGACTCGAGAAGAGGAAAAAGAGTTGTATTAGCATGGTTCGAGAAAAGGGTCAAAGAAATGGCAAACCACAAGAATGAGCGAGCCAGCTGCTCTGCAGATGCTCCCCTGGAATCCCGCTGATACCTCCCAATGTTGGCCGTGATCTTCGCCTCGATATCAGAATGAATCATGCCCAAACCCTTATGAGGCGTAGGCTCAAATCCCAGCAGCTCAATGTCAAACGCTCGTCAAACATACGGTCCCTCCACTTCACCGACTTCCCCTTAAAGGAAAAACCGGTGATAGCAACATAATATGTGGGAGTCACTGTCACCTCCCCCCCAACCAATATGGAATGAATGTGTGGTATCCCACCAAAACTCAGACAAAGCTAGAAAAATTCCATTGTTTTTTTTTACTCGAGGCTACTCCAGCTAAGTTCTCTACAAACACGATCAGCCCTGAACCAATAACTAGTCTCCGAGGACTAGGTCTCCCCTCTCATGAGTTATCTGACATGCTCCTCCAAACCTCTATCACAGTCTCAATAGACCCCTGCGTCTTCATCTTTTTGGCTTTTCCCGACAAAGGCGCCTCATCCTGCAAGTTAACACAACAAAAGTATCAATAAACTATAATGCAAAAACATAGCCGTAATAAACGCTACAAAAATGACACATATTATTCACATTTTATTTCAAAAGGTCCGTTCCCACACGACACATTTTATTTCAAAAGTCTGTTCCCACACATCACGTTTTATTTCAAAAAGCCCGTTCCCACATGGCACGTTTTATTTCAAAAAGCCCGTTCCCACAATGCACGTTTTATCTCAAAAGGTCCATTCCAACGCGACACCCTCTACATTAAAAAAGACCGCCTCAAAGAATGGCATGTTTTCTTTCAAAATTTCCCATCCCAATTTCAACAATTTTTGACACACTTTGACAATCACAAACAAAATCCCATATACTCATGCTTCACATTACACATATAAAACAAACCGTTTTCATCAAATCATCATAAGGAATAAACGATTCAATCATGCAATACACCATTCCAAATGAGACGCACTTTATTTTTTACAAATCAAGGCTAAACTCCATATTTTCCAATAAAAATTTCATACCCATAATCCATATACATTCAATTTCAATAATCCATCATCAATTTCACAACACAATCATGGCAAGAAAAAAAAATCCCCAAATGGCGAAAAAAGCCCTAGTTTTAGCATGCCATATTTCAAAACCAAAACCAAAGTCAAAATTTGTGTTCTTACGTCCATTTTTGCCTTCCCTTTCGAGTTGTGTTTGTGCACATCCGGATATAACTCATCTGAATTGATTGTAGAAGGTTTGTAATTTGAAAAATTCCTTTGTAAGTAAATCCATCCTCCTCTCAAGAACTTCTTGGCTCCTTTGGTGATGAAATCGCCTTTATTCCTCGGTCATGATAAAGGTTTAGCAAAAGGGAAGAGATTTTTTGGTAAAATTTGGCTCAAACAATGGCAATTTTTCCTTCTCTCTCTCTCTCCCGCGGTAGAAACTTGAAAAATTAGGTTGAATTGCCGACATCTTCAGCCTGAATATATTTAAAAATGCCAGTTTTCCTCTCAGATCCGTGCGGACCACTTTGAAAAAGCATGGTGAAGCCGCACGGACCTCTTTGCAAACTCCAGGCAAATGAACTTTTTGCCCCAATAATATTTACCCTTGGCTGTCCAAAAGCCATCCCCTGTAAATTTATACATTTTATTCCCCAAAATAATTTCGGCCGTCATCATAAGCCCGAATAACCTTTTTTCGGCCGTCATCGTAATCCCGAAACTTTCCTCGGCCGTCGTCGTAAGCCCGAATAACCTTTTTCGGCCGTCATCGTAAGCCCGAATACCTTTCATCGGCCGTCATCGTAAGCCCAAATAACCCTTTTTCACCATCATCGTAAGCCCGAATACCTTTTATCCGCCGTCATCGTAAGCCCGAATCTCTTTTCGGCCGTAATCGTAAGCCCAAATAACCTTTTTTTGGTCGTCATCGTAAGCCCGAAGACCTTTCATCGGCTGTAATCGTAAGCCCGAATAACCCTTTTTTTGCCATCATCGTAAGCCCGAATAACCTATTTTTGGCCGTCATCGTAAGCCCGAATACCTTTCATCGGCCGTTATCGTAAGCCCGAATCTCTTTTTGGTCGTCAACGTAAGCCCGAAACTTTCTTCGGCTGTCATCGTAAACCCAAAACTTTCTTTGACTGTCATCGTAAGACCGAACATTTCTTTGGCTATCATCGTAAGCCCGAATCTCTCCCCAATTGAGTGGCAAAGTATTTCCAACCAAGAAATTACGAATGCCCCAAAGGCCATTGAACCTTGTTAGGAACGAACGCCTCCAAACAGTCTCATTCAGGACGAATACCTCAAAATCATTTCCCACAGGTTGAGGCCCCTCCAAATTGCCCTCATACTCGAACTATGATTGGCTTGATTCCCACTCGGGATACGTAGGAATAATATCAAAGGGTCCAGTCGTCCGATCGACTCGGTCATTTATCTCTCCCTCCCGACGAGCGATCCAGATCGGGATTCTTATTTTTATCGATGACCTCACTTCCTTCATAAGTAACGTCTCCGAGGGTCTTCTATAAGTACCCCAATCCGAACCGCTCTCCATCCGAGCATGCGAGAAGGACACCGAGGGTTCACTTATCCATAATCACAAACCTATGACCTTCCGAGCATTAAATTGACCAAACAAAGCAAGGAAGGACTTTTTGTACATTAAAAACATCAAAAGGACCTCGCAGGAATAACAAAATGTCAAAAAATACTGACTCTACATCTTGGTCCGCATGGACCACCTTGCAAAAGGAAGAGACTGCCATGCGGACCTCCTTGTCATTTCCAGAGGCTATAAATACAGGCCTCTTGCTCCTTCAATTGGGACAAGAAAATCTGAGAAGAGCGAGCATTAGTGTACATTCCGCCTAAGTGAGAGCAGAATTCTCTCCTTCTTAATCACCTTAAACAAATCACACACTTTTCCAACAAAATCATACCCTAGGAAGATAGAAAGGAATCAATATTGGTGAGATCTCCTTCCAAACCCTAAATAACATCTTAATCTTTCATTCCCAAGTCTTTAATATATTATGAATCATTGTTGTTGAACCTAACATTTATAATGTAATCTTTATTTGTTTTGTACATTGTAGAACCAAACCATCTAAATGATCCTACAAGATTTTCCATTCACAATGTGCTTAAAAATGGAGGTCTAATGGAGATAGTGGTTTGTTTGTATCCATATATTGTCCTTTCATTATTTACTTTCAAATGTATTTACTTCCTAATATCACCTTTTGATCCATTATTCTTTTAAGTTACAATGATACAAGTAACCTTAATCTACAAGGATGAACTCATCATTCATGTCAAAGATGTGGTTCTAGGAATTATGGTCACAATGTTGATGTAACTTTATTTATTTCACTTTCTTCCTAAAATATGACAAAAGTTCAAATCTAAACTTCCAAAAGATTTCTCATTTCTTTACTTGAGGCAAACAAACTCCATTGTTTTTTCTCAAGAAAAGCTTAAAACCACCATTGTTGTACTATCATAGGATTTAGACTTGTTTTTGGGTTTTATGATCAACTTCCTGTACAGTCCAGAAGTTGTCACATTTATTTCTTGAAGTCTAATCAAAGTAACACCAAACATTAAATGAGATACAAAAAAACAGTTTACTGCACATACTAATCCGTACGGACCTCCTTGTAAAGGGAGACTAATCCGTACGGATCAGTTTGCAGCCTGTAGTATTTGTTCAGTTTTTTTCCAGTTTCAGATTTGTTTTTAAACCCCTTTTATCAAAATCAATAGTTTTCTCTAAAAATTGCATAGTTTTCTCCTCTTGTTTTAAGCTACAAAGATGTTTGATTTTAAAGAACACACACACACAATTTTCAAAAAAAGGTTAGAAAGTCTCATGGATATGAGGCATTTCGGGTGAGCACAAAAATATCTTCCCGGGGCATAACATGACCTCCGAACTAAAACTTTTACATTAAAAGCCTTTTGTCAATGTTTTAGGCTCACAAAACGGCGGGCGACTCTCTTTTCAAAGAAATTCATCCGTCCAAATTTTTGAAACATTTCCAAACGTACTCCCATGCGTTCGAGCACAAGATTGGGTAATTTCACTAGGATGCGAGGTAACCTTATATAAGATTCCTCCCAATCTCCAAATACCTCTGAAATGCCCTTCTGTTTTCTATACCATGCCTTCTTATACGTAATTTCTTTGTCGTACATCTGACTAATGTGTGCAATAATAACTCTAATCTTGACATCTGAATCTTTCTTCATAAGAGGAACTACTTGCCGACCAATAAACTTCGCATATAGGTTGGGGTGATCTTGGCTTTCTCCAGAATATAAACAACAATGAGGACCCTTGTACTTGATCACTTCCCAATAACCAAACTTCTTCTTACTCATACGAACATAAAAATTGCATGGGAACTTTTTCAATAGACATTCTACCCCGATGTATGAGTTGTGCTAGTTCTTACCCTGATCCGGCGATTGGTTCTAATATGGTACCTTTTTATTTCAAATTGCACCTCGTTCTTGTCAGAAAAACGTATCTCTTTAGCAATTTCATCTTTCTCTGGATTCCAAACTGGAAAACTGGGTTGATTATGGGAATCAAAAAAGCCTTATTCTCGTCGAGCAATATCACCAATATTACTGTAAAAAGGATAATCTTCTCTCTCACACCTTAGAGTTTTCGGCACTTTATAATGAACCAAATATGTTTTCACGTCATCATCAATTGGGCCATCATCACCCTCTCCCAAATCTATATCAGAATCACTACTACCCTCTTGATATTCATCATCAACATCGTCTAGCATTGCATCTACATATGTGTCTTCTTCTTCAAAATATACATCATCTTCAGAATTATCATCATCGAATGGATCATATGAGCATGCCATGTTACCAGAATTTGATGTTTGAATTGATATAATTGTTTTTGTACTTGGACCAACCCCGACATCACAGTTACAACTTGGTGAATTCCCATAAAAGGTGTCACGACCCTAATCCTAGGCACTATTTTAGCACATGTTGAGCACATGGGGTTGGGATTGTAGTATCTCAATTTTGCATTTTATGCTATTTGGTGGCTTTGTGTGTTTAGTTCTATATATTGATAACTTAGGTGATCTTAGGATGTTAATAAATAAATTTTAATAATTTATTGCTAAAATGAAATAAATATTAAATGTTGTAGTGAAATTATAATATTTGAAAATTAAATAAAAAGTTGGAAAAGTGATTGAGGTGCTTTAGTGTAAAGTTTGGAAGTAAAGGTTGTTAGTAGTATTAGTGTGAACCTTGGAGGAGCTAAAGTGAAAGAGTGTCAATGTTTATCCTTGGAATTGATAAGGAAGCTTCATTGAGGAGATTAAACATCAGTAGCCATTTTCTTACCTTGTTCATTTTCCTCCATGAAAACATCAACCTAGATTTCCACTCTTAAATTCATAATAAATTCATTTCTTTTTCGTTCTTCGATCCGTCTTCACCAAAGCGTTCGTGAAGCCGAGGGGATCGCGTCTAGCCGGAAAAAGAATTACTTATTTTCAAATTATTTCAGTAAGTTATTATGATTTCTTTCAAATATTTTCTCATTCCATGTTCTATTGGATATTTCATTGAAAGAAAATCATTTTGGTATTTTTGAACAATGTTATTTGAGTTAAAATGGTTTTAGTAAAGGTTGAACTGATTTTTGGTGATAATGTAGTAGTTAAGTGGAAGGAATAGTGGTATAATGGTTGTAGGGTGTTAATTACTTAACTAAGTATTGCATGTGGATTAGGTCCATTTTGCTTTGGTTGGAATGTGAGAAATTGGTTGGTTTAAAGTGAAAAAGGTTACAATGGTGGTGGCATGTAGTTTTAATTCATTTTCTTTGAGTTAGAAAGCTTGGAAATGGTATTTGGTATCTTGTATTTGGGATGGAATGGGTTGGTATGAGTAGGTTGCAGTTTAGTACCTGTTTTGGTGACTTTAAAAGCAGAGGAGCTTGGTTTATAACAATTGGAAAATGGGTTGCTGATGTTTTTAAGCTCAGTTCTGATTTCTGGGCAAGGGAACGAGTCGTGCCCTGGGGCATGATTCGTGCCTTTGTGTCGTGCCTTGGGGACGACTGAATCTGAGGGAGTATCAGGGTGGCACGAGTCGTGCCCTGGGGCACGAGTCGTGCCCTGCACTGCCACCTCTTAATCATTTTCCAAGTCTTAGAAACCTAATCTACCTAGGATATAATGGAACCCTCTTTAACTATAATTAAAGTACAACACTTTAGCTATACAATGGTATCTTACTTGGTCAAAATAGATTTGTGGAAGGGGTTTAAATATTGTTCGGAAAATGGTTGGTAGGCTTGATTTGCAACTTAACCAAAGTTATCCAAACTTGGTAAATTGAACTTGAACCTTTATAGAGGTTATGAATTGTTATATATTGAACGTGTAGGGTTTTTTTATGATACATTGTGGCCTTCCTTGAGTTCATATTCATGGTTGTTGGTTCAAATAGCATGCGAAATACATATTACACTACTCTATGGGTTTGAGCATGAGTATTACTACCATGTTATTGTATTGTTATTATTCCATAGTGGAAATATATGTTACACTATTGTGATGGTTTTACATGAGTAATATTACCATGTTGTGTATTGCTATCCCGAGTGTGGATTTATATTTCAAGTATCTGTTATGTGCTTGAATGTGGTTATATCAGTTGATGTTTAGAGGGTAATGGGATAGACCACTTATGAATGTGTTCTATATGGTGATCGAATCACATTATGCCTTGGGCCTATCCCCTTCTGTGGCCACAGTAAAGGGGCGATAGCTTCTGTATTGAGCCAAAAGCCTTACAGATAGCTGGTTATCTTTGGGATCCGGTGAATATGCCTAAGAAGTTCACGAAAAGGGAATATTTATTATTCTCTATTTGTTCTATGGGGATCCGGTGAATATGCCTAAGCATTTCATGAAGAGAGTATTGATTGCTCTCAGTATGGTAAGACATTTGATTATGGTGAATATGCATTCACAGAAAGAGAAGAGTTTTACTCCCACGTTGTACGACTTATTGTTCAGACGGGAAAGGTAAAAGGAGGTAATGTAATGTGTTTACCGCTTTACCAATGTGTTATGTGTAACCATGTTATGTGTTGCACCTTATTTGGTATCTTGTTGCATCATAATAGCTTATTGAGATTTATTCTCACCCCTTCTCCCTTTACTGTTTTAGATTGCACTAAGACAGGCGGACAAGGCCAGTGAAGACGGAAAGAAGTTTGTACTTGGTTCTTTTGGGATTGTCTGGGTATGTATATGTTAGAGTGGGTTGTTGGGAGTTGTTTATGATCATTACTCTTTTGGGAAAACAATTTGTATATTAAACTACTTTTGGAAAACTTTATAATTGTGGTTGTTTTGTAATTAAACTTGTTGTTGTGTGCTTTTCAAAGTTTGTTATAACTTTCCTCCATGTGGAGATGTTTGAGTTAGTTTTATAATGAAAGTTTGGAAGTTGGTTTTCTTTTCTAGTGAAATCAAAGTTTTTAAAAATTTAGGAGGTTTGAAGTTAGTTTGGAAATCTCCCGCTCGGGGCACGAGCAAAGGTTCCGGGTTGGGGTGCCCACAAAAGGTCTCTGTAATACGTGTTTCAAACTCTTAATAACGTCAATTTTCAATCAATTTTACGACCATATACGGCTGCAAATTACTCATTCCCCTAAATTTAGCAAAAACATTTAACATTATATCCATACCCTCATCATCTTCAATACGAAAAGGAAAGTAATCACCAATCCCGCTATCAAAGGAATGAGGATATCTATAAATAAATTTCAACTCATATTGTGTCCGATCTACGCCCATCTTTTTATATAAATAATCAATAAATTCATTATATCTCCATCTACTATGAGCCATAATTGCACATTTCGGCCCTTTATGAAAATGAGGACCATCAAATGGTTGTTCATCATCACCTTCCCAATAGCACATGAAAATGAGTGAAACCCCGTTTATCTTTAACTCTATATTATGAAATCAAAGTGTTAAAACCTTCAAAACCCTAATTTTAACATTTATATCTAAAATGTACTAAAACACAATAAAAAAAACTTAAATTTATATATCTAAACTTAAGTGAAAACAATGTTTAAGATTATGTTGATTTACCTTGATTCTTAGTTTTCAACAATTCTGAAATTAAAGGATGTGAAAATTTGAGCTTTTTCTTCAACTATTTTGGATTTGTGGAAGTTTGGATATGTAACATATGAATCCCCAATCTGCAAACCTTATCTGTTTCTCGCTTAAACTCGCTACAACAAGTAACGAATTCTGTCTTAAAATCGCTACACCAAGTAGCGAATTCTCTAAACCCTTATTACGTTATTTAAGATCATTTGCATAACAACATCGTTAATTATACTAAACTCACTACTTCAACTAGCGAGTTTCAACGATGGAAATTTTAAACTCGTTACACGGTGTAGCGAGTTTCACGAAAATGGCTATTCTCGGCAATAGTTTCAAATGTTTGTCATTTTGGGATCTATTATTTTAAAAAGGAATTATTTGAGAAAAGTTTCGATGGAGTTTGGGAGTGTGGTAGTGTTAACAAGCGATTTTCGTAAAACGTGTTGAGCGGGAGAATCTGAAAATCATTTTCTTTAGAAAACAAGCTTATTTTCTATTGACCGGAAAATCTTTTCGTTGCCTTTATTTTACGTTGGTTATCAAACACTAAAAAATGGAGAAAATGTTTTTCGAAAAATATTTTTTCCCAAACAAACAGAGCCTAAAATGAATATTGGTCCACAAAATAGATGCTCATTAATAAAGTCAAGTCTCACGTTCCATTAAATTCGATCTCTCTTCTCGTATCCTTGAAATACCATCAAAAATAAAAATAAAATGCTTATTTTTATATGTGACAACAAAATGACATATATTTATTTTAAAACGAAAAAAAACATTTGTAAAAGATGCAAATACATTACTAATTTGTCTTTTAGCCTATACAAATAGTATTCACTTCATCCCGAAAAGTTTGTCTTACTTTAACTTTTATAATCGGCTCAATAAAACTTTGACTAGAACTTTATAAAAAATTTCTCTATATAATTTAAAAAAATTGTTTCTGATTCATCATTATGAATAACTACCAATAACAATTTTTATGTTTGTATAAATATAATTAGGTTTCATAAAATTATGTTTAATGTTATATTAAGTCGACTTTAAAAGCTAAAGGGGGACGATATTTTCGGGATGGAGGGAGTATGTTGTCAGATGTTTTCAATCATAAAATTATGTATTGATAAAAAAAAATCATAAATTATGTTACTCTTTAATATCCAAAAAAAAAACTACAAAAATATATGAGATTTTTTAATAAATAATAAAAATTTTAGCTTTCTCCCAAAATCATATTAAAAACACTTCTTCCTATAGTATTGCAAATTATCTATCTATTCTATCTATATACTGTATATAATAAAACATAGTCTTTTTTTAGTTCTACAATGCGCCACATGGAATTATGACGGAATTATGACGTGCAAATCCACGGGCATCATTACATTGGATTAAGCACATGTATGAGTGGGAGTGAAAAATGAAAATAGAAGTCTTTATTTTTTATTTTATTTTATTATTTAAGTGAAATATAAGTCTCATAAGATTATATCAAATCAATTTTTTCACATAGGCTAATGATGAGATAATATCAAATCAAATCTTGAATATAAAAAATGTGTTTTTCGAATTTTAAAAAGTAGTTCAGATTTTTTTTTTTAATGTTTTACACACTTAGATTAGATTTATCTGAATGTATTTTGAGGTATTTATAAGATTATCAATATTAAAATTTTAAGATTCATTTACTCAACTTAATAAAGGAAAAGATGAAAATTCTTTTTATGCATGTCTTCACGTCCTTCATTCTCTCGCCCTTCTCTTATTTTCTCTGCCATATATTTTCTTGTAAGTGAATAAATTCTCCTTGGTATTTATAATAGGGCAAATGACAATTTAGGGCCTGAAGTATACGGGCGGTACCACATTGGGGCCTGAAGTCTTAAAACTGTCAATTTAGGGCCCAAAGTTACAATTTTGATCAATTTGGGACTTTTTGACGTTTTCCGTAAAACAAAAGCCGTTAAGTGACCACGTGCGATGCAGATGAGATTCAGTGAGGGCATTTTGGTCATTTCATAGACTTCAGGTCCTAAATTGACAAATCATTTTCTTATGAATTTAACTCTTTTTTCCCATTCAAATTTCAAATTATACATTGAATTTATTCGTTTTCAGACGTTCATCTATTCTTGGCAGTTGGAGAAAGCTATTAATCCGCCATTAAATTTGATTGGGTTTTCAATTTATTCTTGTTCTTGGCAGTTGGGAGCAATACTATTCCGAGAAAGAGAGGAAGGGAAGTAAATCAGTGCATGTCATCTATGCAACAATCTCAGTTGATTGACCTTACCCAGCTTCATTCTCTCCCGCCGCCGAATGTCGTCAGCACCAGACTCCGGTTAGCTTTCAACGAACACCAACATCAACAATGAAAATCATCACCAAGGCCATCAGCACTCTCTCTCTCCTCAATCATCTGGTGTTCTTTCTCTTCTACCAGACAATTTATCATCCCAAATCAATCACCAACATGATGAAATCGAACATTTCATTCAGTCCCAGGTCCGCCTCCCCCTAACTTTCCCACACCATCGGTAAATTCCAAGCCATCTCCTCCATTTTCGCTGTCTTCTTTCCATAGTCTACCATGTCCGCCGCCTTCTCTCTCTCAAAATCTCGCTCCTTCTCTTTGAGGATCTGGGTTTTGATTTAAAAGGAAGTGACTTTGATTTGTTAATTTAGTTTGAATTTCTATTTTTATTTGTTCAGATTGTTGATAGGTTTCTTCAAATTTGTGGTGATAATTTTGGTGGTGATGGGTGGTGGATGGTGGTTTTATTGGTAGTGTTGGTGAGTTATGGCAGATTGGGGGAAATTGGGGAACGGGATGAGGGGAGAGAAGGAGGAGGAGGTCGGGGGAGGAGGCCGGAGGCTATTAGGGTGAGAGTTGTGGAGGCTGGAAGGAGATGAAGATGGGAAAGATTTTTCTTTTCTTTTTTATTTTTTGATAATAGTAGTATCTTTTATTTTTATTTTTATTCATTATGTAACTTATTTTAACCAACTTATAATTGTAAAACTATAAAATGTAAAATTAAGTATTAAAATAAAATATTTAATTTTAGTTTAGTTTAGGTATAATAACACTTACTACATTATTTCATCTTTAAATACTCCCTCCGTCCCAATAAAAGCTTCACTAATTATCCAAAAGGGCGTCCCATTAGAAGCTTCACATTTCCTTTTTTGGCAAAAAATTTTTACTATTTCCTCCACTCATTTTCTCTCCTACATTATTTTAATACTCACAACACCATTATAATTTACTATTCCCTCCACTAATTCTCTCTCCTATTTTCAAATTACACTCACAACATTTTTTTTCCCTCCCATTTCCATAATTTGCGTGCCCACCCAAAAGGGTGAAGCACTTATTGGGACGGAGGGAGTATATGATTAGTAATTTTTTTCTAAATATTTATTTTATTTAATATATTTTTATTTATATATTTTATAAATTATCCACTCTAAAATAATTAGTATTTTTTTTGAAGCAAAATAATTAGTAATTTAAATTATTAGAAAAAAAACTAAATATTTTTATTTATTATTTTATAGGAAAAATGACAATTTAGGGTCTGAAGTCTGGGCATGAATGCGAAATGACCAAAATGCCCTCACTGAATCTCATGTGCATCGCACGTGGTCACTTAACGGCTTTTTTTGACGAAAAACGTCAAAAAGCCCCAAATTGATCAAAATTGTAACTTTGGGCCCTAAATTGACAGTTTTAAGACTTCAGGCCCCAATGTGGTACCGCCCGTATACTTCAGACCCTAAATTGTTGTTTTCCCTTTATAATAATGCTGTGAATTATGAGAATTGTTATATATAGGCACAAGAGAGTATTATCCATTCAATCTTGATCTGTTTTAAGGGCACACATAATGCATTTGGAAGTTAACTAATTTTTTGTCAAAGTTTAGTAAGTTGACAACAATTAAATTGTGTTGAAACAACAATTAAAATTTGCTTAATTTCAGGATTAGCTTACTGAATGACAATGTAGGTATCTTATTTTGATTAACATTTTTTTGAAAACGTATTACTCCGTCCGTCCCAATAAAAGCTTCACCAATTACCCAAAAGGGCGTCCCGTTAGAAGCTTCACCTTTCCTTTTTTGGACATAAAATATTATTATTTCCTCCACTCATTCTCTCTCCTACATTATTTTAATACTCACAACACCATTATAATTTATTATTCCCTCCACTAATTCTCTCTCCTATTTTCAAATTACACTCACAACATTTTTTTTCCCTCTCATTACCATAATTCCCGTGCCCAAGGAAAATGGTGAAGCAATTGGTGGGACGGAGGGAGTAGATAGTATGATTGCTTAATTTTAGGAATAGTTTATTGACATTTGAAATTTTTGTTACATATTTTAATTGAAAACAAATTAGCCATTTAGTTTTCGAATTTTTACAGTAACAAAAATGTAGGGATCACATATTTGTTACATATTTTAGGTCACGCATTTGCTTAATTTTAAGATAAGCTAGATTACAGTAAATATTGGACACTAATTTATACTTTTAATTGAAAACAAATTAGCCATTTAGTTTTCGAATTTTTACATTACATTAGAATGATTTTATTTAGTTTTAGTTGTATAAAATAGACACATGCATATTGCCTTAAGACCGTGACAATTATATAGGTTAGCCGAGAAAAAAAAAACACGAGCATCCATGAGATGAGAGTAGGAATAAAATTACAACTTCTTAATTACTTTTATATATTTTAAATAATTATATTTAGTTTTATTATGCTCGTTGAGATCGACGGATTTCTACCTAGTTATTGTTAATGTTACAAATGGTAAGTTTTAATTTTACGAATTTGTTACATATTTTAGGTCACGCATTTGCTTAATTTTAAGATTTTTAATGTGGTATTCAAACTGATACTTTTTAATATTAAAATTGGCATTTTAAATACTTATGTACATATTCTTTAACACTCATGACACTCTTTAACATCTAAACTGACATTATTCAACAATAAAAATGCAAAATTTTAATTGAAAATGACGTTTTTAACGCTAACATTGTCACTGATATTCAATGCACTGTAACTCAAAAACAAATCTACTACTCCCTTCGTCCCAAAATGTTTGTCCCATTTGACTTTTTTATTAAACTTTGACCACAAATTTATGAGTGATTAATCATGTTCATAAAATTCAAAAAGTTGTTGTTGATAATATTATTAATGGTGAATCAATAGGAATTTTTAAAATTTCATGAACATAATTAAATTTTCATATATTTGTGGTCAAAGTTCAACAAAAAAATCAAATGGAACAAACATTTTGGGACAGAGTATCACTCAATAACACACACTAACATTCAAAAACACATGTGATGACACTAAAAAATACTCCCTCCGTTCCAAAATGTTTGTCCCATTTGATTTTTTTATTGAACTTTGACCATAAATTTATGAGAGATTAATCATGTTCATGAAATTCTAAAAGTTGTTGTTGATAATATTATTAATGGTGAATCAATAGAAATTTTTAGAATTTTATGAACATAATTAAATTGTCATATATTTGTGATCAAAGTTCAACGAAAAAGTCAAATGGGACAAATATTTTGGAATGGAGGGAGTACATGCATCGACACTTAATCAACGACACATTCACTTACAACTTAATAATACAATGCACTCAAAAATGGAAGAGTGAGTTTGACAATTGAATCAATATAAACCTAAGAAAATTAACACTACCATTCTTCTCTTTTGTTTTGTTTGTCTGAACCACTAGTATCCAAACATCACATTTGATGTCAATTAATCTGGTTCAAATTGGGTAGGATCACCGGGGCAACAAAGTTTTTCCAACAAAATTTTAATGTTATTGTGTTCCCAATGTTTAACCCGATACCTCATATTAAGACAGAACACTTCATTACCAATTTTAATTATAGTTAATAACAACCCACACATCAGTTTCATTAAGAATTGTCCAGTACTAATGTTCACGATTCTTAAACAATGATTAAATGTAATTTATCAGGAGCAACTCTTGTGAAAAACTAGGTTTTTTCAAAATGTTATAAAAAACCAGTTTTCAGAACAGTTCATCACTCTTATTAGTTAGACTTAGTGCTTTAAAACTAGTTTTTTTTTTATGTTACGAAAAAACTAGTTTTTTGCAAGATTTTGACATTTATCAGTTATTTTGAAGGATTTTTGTGCTTATTATTAGGTTAGACAACTGATGTCAGTTATTTTGAAAGATTTTTGTGCATATTTGTTTGGTAAAACAACTGATAAATGTAATTTATCAGTTACTTGAAGAATTTTTGTGCTTATTATTTAGTTAAACAACTAATAAATACGGTGATTTTATAGAAATTATGAAAAGTTATAATTCTCACTGGTATCGCGTATACAATTTTTTGCCCATATACCAAGTTTTTTTTTTTTCCTAAAGTATTTGTCTTTTAAAAGATTTTTTTGGTAAATGCCCATTTAATTTAACCTTTTTGGTTTGTGTGTTTCATAAATATAATTGACGGAATAATGATAAATGAAAAATGAAAAATGAATTTTGGAAGTGGACAATGTAATTTTTAGTGAAGGTTGTTAAGTTTTCCGTTAACTCTTTAAAAAATAAATACATCCTAATTTACTCAAAATGAGACCACATGGAAATTTCAAAAAAAAATTCCAATCAAAGACCAGATTGTCCTTGTAGGAAACTTCTCATAAAAGTGTAACAAAATTCTGTAAAGAATCATAAAGCTTCTAACACACCTGACAATTGACATACCATAACACTCTTTCCTCCAACCACGGATGAAAAATAGTCTACAAGCAGATGAAGCTCTTTTGTGGACCCCACACGTAGCGGGAGCTCCAGTAGCACCAACTTGCTTTTGTTCTTTTTTTTTTAATCTACCAAACAATGGTTGACTGAAAAAATGTTTGAATGCATATCTTTAAGTTAAAAATGAACATACAAAAAAATTTAGTAAGACCTTCCTAGTACAATAGCAGGTCAAAACTGATGAGCTATTATGTGCTCCATTTATGAGAGTTGCAAAGATTGTATAGCAACTCCATGTCTTGCGCCAGGTATACGTCCCCATCTTCCCAGTCGTGGTTCCTGAATAAGAGCTTCAACGTCAGTACCATGGCAATGAATTAAACAATGGTACCGTTTTATAGAGTACTCCCTCCGTCCCATTTATATCGACCACATTTCCTTTTTTGCCTGTCCCATTCTTTTTTACCACTAACAAAACCCAATGCACATTCATGACTCACTTTCCCATTACATACCTACCTAATTAATATTTTTACAACCTTTTACCTTCACAATAGATAACTAAAGCAAGAGTATATATGTAAAATGATAAGTTAGACATAGCCATAGTTATAATGATAAGTTAGACATAGCATAGCATTTATTATAGGGCAAATTGCAATTTAGTAACCCGAGTTTTACACATAGTTGCAATACCCTACCAGCCTACCTGAGTTTTGAAACGTGCCAATCCGGTTCCTAAGTTTGTCATTTTGTTGCAATCAGGTGTAAAAACTAACAAATCGTTAAATTTTAGACGAAATGGAACACATGTGCACGACACATCACTTTTAAAAGGGCATTTTGGTCATTTCGTGAGGACTTGTGCAAAACTGAGCAAAAGACAGGTTACTGAATTACAATTTGCTCATAATTTTTCTTTTGGCCATAATTTTCTTAATATATAAATTTATATTTACCATTTAATAAAATAATTCATTGAAAACAATAATAATCATAATTTTTAATAAATACCACCACCATGACTTGTAAAGAAAATATGATTATTTTATTGAAATCAATATAAAATATAATAACTTTTAGTAAAGAAAATATAATTATGTACTAATACTTATTTTTTTATAGTCTACTAAATCTCCGCCTAACTACAATCTAATGTCTATCTCCACCATTATAGTCTTCACCCA
This sequence comes from Adenophora triphylla var. japonica, assembly GCA_022495995.1. Taxonomy (NCBI): domain Eukaryota; kingdom Viridiplantae; phylum Streptophyta; class Magnoliopsida; order Asterales; family Campanulaceae; genus Adenophora; species Adenophora triphylla. Next base: position 41,152 of record JAFEMH010006209.1, on the reverse strand, counting down.
CTTAAATTTCAATAATCTGATTCACCCATCTTCCCCACAATAAAAAGAAGCTCACAAACAGAAACAATTTTGACCTAATATCAATTTAAGAGAATCATTTTTGTTGAATCAGAAAATGGGTGATGTAATCAGTGACTTGGAGAAATCATGGGCTGACTACTTGGTTTGGTTTTGGAATGGCTCGCCATTACCAGGCTGAGAAGAAAGGGTCGGTTTTCTTGAAAATGAGAGAGTGGGTGTGACTTATTTGATGGGAATCAGGTTCTTAGTGTGGTGATTTTTTTGGGTTAAAACCAAGATCTGGAAGAGATGATTGAAGGCTGAAGTTTGGAGAAGAATGAGTGAATCGATTTAGCATGAGATGGGTTGATCAATTTCCCATCGAATGGAGAAGAAAGGGTCAGTTTTCTTCAACACAAATCTGGAAGAAATGACAGAGGGCGAAGGTGTGGCAGATGAAGTTTGGATGAGAGGAAAAGGGCGACGATCAAGCGGGGAGGGGGAAGGGGGTGGCCGTTGGGTGGAGTGGAGGAACAGGAAGAGGGATGGCGGTCAAATGGGGAAGGATGAAGAGTGGAGACTATGGAGGAAGAGGGGGCTACTGAAGTGGGTTGAAATGGGTGCAATACCAAAAATGCTCCTATAAAAGTCATGTGCCGAGCACGTGTGCAATTCCGTCTAAAATTTAACGATTTCATCTAAAATTTAATAATGTTAGTTTTTACACCCGATTGCAACAAAATGACAAATTTAGGAATCGGATTGACACGTTTTAAATATTGCAAATGTGTGTAAAACTCAGATAAGCAAATTGCAATTTGCCCTTTATTATACTTTCTAAATATTAGAGCTTTTGTCTAGGGGCAAAAAAAAGTGGGACGGAGGGAGTATATAATAAATATCTGGTTAACTATGCATTTTTAAATGTAAAGAAGTGTATATGGAAATTCATCATATTGTGGATAACAACGAAAAATACATTAATTCTCTAATCAAAAGAGCATAAGAAACAAGACAGTTTACCTGGCCAACTCCAGCAACCAAGAATTTCCCTGACTTGGCAAAGGCCAAAGAATTTACAAATCCAACCTGCATTAGAAGAACAAGTAAGGGTGAGTGTATCAACAAGTACAGAAACACACATACACACACACACACACACATATATATACAGAGAGAGAGAGAGAGAGGTGATGTTCCATTGAACTTCATTTAGTTTTTCAAATTTTTGGCTCCATACAAACAGCAAAGATAATTTGATGTACATTATATATATCAGATTCTCCGACTCAGATTCAACTGAACTTAAACTACTGTCCACGAGGATATCAGATAGGCATATCGGTAATCATAGGATCCCCAGCAAAAGCATTGAAAAATCTTGCTTGTTGACGGACAAAGTAAAAAAATACAATAAATATATAAAATGAAAAGAAATACTACCTCTGTCCTAATAAAAGAGTAGTGTTTGACTAAACACTAAATTAAGAAAATGGTTGAAAATCTACTAATTTTCTAAATGTCCCTCCTTTTAAGCGCGTGAATTTAAACTAGCCGGATAAATGAAGGCTACTATATACAGTGTGTTGTAGAAATGCTGTACTTCAATTGGACCGGACCCAATATGAAAGCACACCTCTTCTCTATTGGGTTGGAGGGAGTCAAAAGACGAAATAGAAAAAAATAAAAAAAAGAGGAAACACACATTCTGAAGTGTGCTAATTCTGAATTTTCCCTTTAAATTAAAGCTGAGAAATTCACCCATCTAGTTGACAAGCAAAACCACAGCTAATACTTCATTATCTAGATGGCTTTGTTGGTTATAACCTTTGTGACAGAAAACATTTAGAGGTCTCTTTCACAGTACCCCGATTAGCAACTGAGACAGTTCAATAGAGAAAACATATTTGTAATCAAAACAAAACAAAGATTTAGAAGTGGAATTTGCCAATCATAGAACTCAAAAGTGCAGCTCTTTCAAGGCGAACTCAAACAATGCATCTTGAAGACTTACCAATGGCAACTCAAATAGTGGACGCATGCCTTTGGAATCGCTTTCAATTTCCCATAGATGAACAGAACCATTACCAGCTCCTGAAGCAGCAAGATCACTACTCCTACACACAGCAACCGAGCTTACCCAAGAATGCACTGACGAACAAAGATTTTCGGAACTCTGATGTGTACTTTCTGCAAGCAGATGGAGTATTGAGTTAGAATTCCACTAGGGTAATGTACTATATAGTAGCATATTGCTCCTCTGGTCTACGCATAAGAACCAAAAGAAACCTTAACCACCACCCACACCGCCATTCAAAGAAAATACCATAGTGAAAAATCATTTATGTAAGTTAAGACAACAGACTGGAAGTTGTAAGATCGTTGAAATATTTATCAAACAAGAGGAAAAAGAATAAACATCAGCTTAATCAACTATCCAAAACACTTCTCAATATGTAAACAAGAGACTGATTTTACTGTGTTTACCTGTACTTCCATTTGATAATTTATCATTATTCAGAGTCGATAAAGCATGTGCATTTTTAACAATATGAAGGGGCTTCTTTCGTAATACAGTCCAATGCTCAATACTTCCATCATCTGAACCCGATAAGAATTCATCATTATTAATAAAACAGCAACACTCCAGGGATGATGCGGGAGCACGAAACACTAGTTGCGACTCTTCAGGGACCTAAAATTACCAAATATACGTGGAAATGTCAATGGAAGATGAAGTCCAAAGAGAAAATAACACATTCATTAAAATAATAATAGTAATTAAAAATAAATATAAAGAAGATAATCCTGTCCAAATGAAGTACTCCCTATGTCCCAAATTGAATGACCTATAGAAACATTTCCTTCAAAAAAAATTCCCTGGATGATTTTTTTTTCATAGTTCATTAGATTTAGCAAAACTAAAAGTTTGAAAGTGAATAGTAAGAATATTTATGAATTTTTTTTCTAACATTTTCAAAATGACCCTTAAATTCAAAATGGTCATTCATTTTGGGACTGAGAGAGTAATAACTAAGAAGTGTTGTTTATAAGGTTCTAACACAAACATATTACAGAAAAGAAGGTCCTGAAAACTTTTCTGGAATACATGCACAAGTAAAATAAGTTTCATTACATCAACGGGAAATTCTATATATTCATCTCACTCATGATCAAGTAAATACTATTCTGAAAACGCAGAAACAAAAAGATGAAGTATGTAAAATTATATGAAGGAGGTTGCTTTCAAGACCATTGATGGTATTTGGCTGCTATAATCAATCCAAATATCAGGATTTTTCCCAACGAAAGGAGATACAAGGTGATTCAAGTGTCCTTACAAAATCCAACTCAGCTGATTCCATTTTTCTGACCCTTATAATTACAGGTGCATTGCTTATTAACCACGAAAAATAGTCTTGTTCAAAAATTTAGATGTATATGTTGCTGCTGTGACTGGCTATATTCATCAAATACATATAACCATGGAAACCATAAAGATTTTGATAAGGAAGCAAGAGGTTTGAATCTGAACACATCAAATATGAAACAAATTATATGCTGGAACGAAGTACATTTCCCTGAATCTTCAGTTGACTTTGGGGGTTATTCTGTTTTCCAATTCCTAATTAACTTCTGTTTATGGAGCAAAAAGAAGTCCAATAATTTGCACAAAGGACGAAGTATTGTTCATAGTAAATCTACAAGGTAATAAAAAGAAAAAAGACTGAAACTGTCTACTACGAATTTCCTTTTCGGTGTTAATGGTGATAACATAGGTGCAGTTCAACCGGGGTAAGTAGCTGGAAGTAGCTAGCAGAGTGCGAGCCCTAAAAAGACCAAAATTCAGATAATCTGCACTGGGTTTTCTTGCTTTTGGATGGCAAGTTTCTGGGGTCACCTCAAGCATAAAAAGTCCAGCTACAATATTCACCCAACATGAGAACAGTATATCCAATTATGCCAAAGTGTTGATGACCAAGATAGGAAACCGGAAAAAACTCAATCAGTTGCTAGGAGAGATTCTTAAATTGACGAGAAATAACTACAAAAAACCAGGAAAAAAATAAATGGTGATTACCTTCCATAAGTGCATGGTTCTATCACGTCCAACCGTCAACAGCCGTTCTTTCCTGAGGGCATCAATAGTTAGGACATCACTTTGATGACCAAATAATGTGGTTACATAAGATCTGTCTTCAGCATTCCATATCTTGATTGTTCGATCATACGAACCAGAAAATAGTTCCGAAGTCCCTTGCCGGAAAGTTAAGCATGACACAGTTCCTTTGTGGCCAGGAAAAGCCTGCAAATCATCTTACTGGCCAGTCAAACAGCGGTACAAAGCTAATCAACGGATCATGTAAACATGCACAAAATAGCAGGAAGAAAAATGTACATGGAACTTATCATTGTATCACTAGCATATGCAAAATTTACAAAGTCATCAAGAAACATGCTGCTGAAATAGTTCTTTCTCTTTCCTTCGTTTTTTATTCTACCAAAGATGTGAAAAGATATAAAGTCAAACCAAAAGAGAAACAATACAACAACAAAAAAAAGGACCATGAAGAAGTTCAAAATCGAAGCTCTCAAATTGTGGTGCATACTGTAGACAGCAAGTTTTTTTTTTCATAAGAAACTACTACACAGCAAGTGTCTGAATCTCAAGAACCTATCTCTTCCTCTCAATCTAGGTGAACCAGAAAAAAAAGAAAGCAAACACCACACACAAAAATATTAGCATCCTTTCCTTCACCAAATCCTTTGGGAAAAGGAAGGCAGAAACTTCATATAAACCCAAGATTCCCCACCGCTCCAAGCAGTGGCAACCATATCAAATCATGGCCCAAGGCTATCATTAAACCCCTCAGGTTACCCTAAACTATTCCCTTCTGTAAGGTGTGCACCTACAGATTCACGGTAATTTTTTCATTTTGACGTTCCTTTTCACCATTAAGCCACACACGGTTTTATACTTGCTCCTAATTGATGGCAGTGATTCACTGAAGTCCACAAAGAAAAAGTAAGGGGGATATTTGAGTTTTAGATTTGGAGGACTGCTGGAAACCAAGGTAACTCATGACCAATGAATACAGCTAGGTATGCAGGCAAGCTTCCTACTTCATATAACATGTAGCAATGTACTCTTACATAATTAACTTCTGTTGACTTGAACCTTTTTATGGGGGCAAAAAAGGGTTTCCATCACTCAAATGAGAAAGCAAACCTGGGCAAAGACAATTGGTCTAGTTCCAAGAAAATGTAAGAAAATGGTTGGGTACTAGTTGTTAGTGATGACATTTGGTAAAGTTCCTTGGTTAATTGGATGTTTCAAGCAGTATAATTTAACCTATATGGTCCCATGCGTGCACTTTCATTTCGGAAAGCTGCCACTTTGGGGACTTTTGCCAGACCCCAAAAGAGTATCAAGCCCTTCGGCTTTAAATATCTATTAAAAAAATTGACCCTAACAAAAAATCACAAACAATACAAGCAGCCAAGTGAATGGTGTTCAATTTGAAATAGCTAAAATGTTGTAGGATGAAACAAGTCATGAAGAAAGAGAACTACTAAAAGTACCTGTATATGTTGTCGTGTGCGGGTATCCCATAAATGGACATGTCGATCAACCCCTCCACTTGCTAAATATCTACCATCAGAGCTAACAGCCAGAGCCAATACATCTCTACTATGCTTTTTAAATCGACCTTGTGGATCCCTTGCTCCATGTGACTTTAATTTTTCCTCGGCAGGCCAAGCATAGACTTCTCTGTTCCCACTATCCACATCCCACTGAAAAATACTGCCATCCTTGGCTGCTGAAAACCCCTTCAAGTCATCTTCAGACAGTGCCACAGCTGTCACAGACTGACGGTGTTTCACTAAAACTCGAAATCCATCACCACTTTTTGGTTTCTGAACCCTAGATACATGTACCAAATAAGTTTCTAAGAGGCAATTTTCAAATATAGCTGCATGCACAGTTGTTTGAGTGAGTGTAATCTGGGGCCAATTTGAACCCTTGATGACATGGAAGAAGGAAAACATAGAACATTTAAATACTCATCCACAGAGGGTTCATCCCAAATGCCTCTCCAAAGTCTTTTAAACCAACAGATTATCAATATACTCCCCCCATCCCAAAATGAATGTCCAAAAAAAAAAAATTAATTTGCTCTTGAATTTTTTTGGACATTTATTTTCGGACGGATTAAAGTGTTATTATTCCTCAACACAATACTGTCAATCAAAATATAAGCTCCAAAAAAATTCTACTGCTGATTATATAGGTTCAACGTGTGGTTGAAATTTCTGATGCTATGCAGGGGGAGGAGAGACAGAGAGAGAAGGATAGGGGGTATGCAAGCAAATGAAAGTGGAAAAGTAACTGTATATAGGTTCAACATGTGGTTGAAAATTCTGAGCTCATGCCATGGAGCCCAAAAAAGTAGATTACAACACTTATCATTTCCAAGTTGGGTAAGAATAAAATTCAAGTCTTGATCACTATTTCAAACAAATACAATTACATGCTAGAAACACAAAAATCAGGTCCATAAGAAAGGAACCCTCACATGCTTTTGATACATGAAAAAGAAACTATATTTCCCATATCCTCCACAAACCCCTACTATGCACCAAATCAATCACAAAGTTAAGCACTATTTAGGACATTCAACATTGTAAAATTAGAAGGAAAAAAGAAGAAAAGGAGAATACCTGGAAGCAATGGATCGACGAACACGACCACTGTCTTCAAGCTGCTCTTGCTGCAACATATCAGCAACGCGAGAATCCCTATCCACGTCTCTTTTACTCTCATCATCATATTCTCCCTCCTCATCCCCCACTAGCTTCTCCGCCTTTTCCCTAAACGTCTTCACTATCTCTTCCGCCAATCTCTTCCGCTTCTCCGCCACTGTCTCTTCCAACTCCTCCTCACCGTCCTCCTCCTCCGCCGCCACTTCATCTCTGTCTTGCTCATAATCATCAGAATCTCCCTCGTTGCTATCAATGTCGTCATCTTCCTCGACTTTCCGGCGGCGTTTCGTGTCGTTCTCAAAGAAGGTGTCTTTGGTGAATTTAGACCTCTTATTTCCAATTTTCTTATTAGAGTTTTTGTTCTTCATGATTGTTGTGAGTTTCTGAATTTGAAATCACACAATAGTTTAGGGTTTATGGAATTTGGAGTGAAATTGTGCAAATTTAGGAGTTAGGGTTTAAGGTAGGGTTTTTGTTTCAGAGAGGGAGGAAAGCAGTAGTGAACCGCCCAGTCCGGTCATGTCCTAATGAATAAATAAAGGGCTAAGTTCATGGGCCTCGAAGCCGTTGCTAATGGGCTTTGTAGGCTTGGACTGTGGGCCTAAGTATCCCATTTTAATACACAGCTTGTATCTATATATATCTATAGTATAAATGAGGGAAGCCCAATGAACAGTTGTATGAACAGTTACAAGTGCGAAAATTTTCATTTTGCTCTCGCTATTTTGTCTCTTTCCTATTTTGCCCTTAAAAAAAATTTTTTTTTTTAAAAGATAAAGATAGAGAGAAAGGGAGATATACATAGAAATATCGAGTGCGTGAGATAAAGACCGAAATATAGTGAGAGAGAGTAGGAAGCGACCTTATGTGAACGTGAAGTTTATGGCCGCGCCGTCGTATGAAATTGCTGATTTGGTCGGCAAAGTTTGGTGCAGTGGCAGGTATAGCGTTTATGATGTAGTTAAATCGGCGGCAGGGAAGATGAATCAAGAGAGTACATAGAAGATAGAGAAATCAGGTCGACGAAATTTTGGATGTCGTCGCCGGCGTGGGTTTTTGTTGATTTTGTAGGCGAAATTTGTTGCAGCGGCGAGTTAGGGTTTGCTGGTTTTATTGAAGCGGGCGAAGGAGAGAAGGTAGGTTTTGATCGTTAATAAATTGGGTATGAGATGAGATGAGATTGAAAAGGAATGTTTGGGTGTAGGGTTAATTAGTTTTAGGCTTGAGATTGGGCTTTATAACTGGGATGGTGTAATTTTGTTGGGCTTTAACTGGGATCGTTAAATTTTTTATTTTTTATTTTTTATTTTAAATTAAAAAAAAAATTAAAAAAAGAAAAAAAAGATACGGGCTTAAAAAAAAAAAAAATTACGTGTCCTCGGACATGAGCTTATTCTAATTATAGTATAAATGAGAGAATGGGTGAACAGTTGAATGAATAGTTTCAAATGGGTTTTTTTTCATTTTACCCTCATACATTTGTCATTTTTCCATTTTGCCCTTATAAAAAAAAAAAATTAAAAAAAAAAAAACCCGTGTCCTTGGACACGGGCATGTACTAGTATATAGATATAGAATAAATATTAAAAAAAAATAAATCTGTTTCAAAATAAATATTTTGTTTTCAAATAAAAAAAAGTTATATTAATTTATAAATGTATAAATAATGGACAAATGTAAAATAGATTGGAAAATCATCTTGACTATTATGAGTAGTTGAAATATTTATTTTTGGATTACATTGTATAACACTATATTGAAATATTGGATTAATTTCATCCGCCTCCTCCCACCAAATCAATAAGACATACTCCCTCCGACCCATAAAACATTACCCCTTTATTGTTGAGAACGGAAAATAAGAAATAATGTTATTAAAGTAGGTATTGTGAGTGGGAGGAGAGAGAATGAGTGGAGAGAATAGTAAATTTGAAAAGTGTTGTGAGTATGACAAGTGGGTCTCATGAATAAAAAAGTATTAAAAAATTTCCTTTTTAGGAAAGTGGGACTTTAAAGTGAAACGTCCAAAATAGTAAAAGGGATAATGTTTTAGGGGACGGAGGGAGTATAAGAAAAAGCAAGTTGCCATTGCTCTACGTTGTATGCAAAGCTTTGGTGAGGGTTCAGGCTGGAGCTGGGCGTGTTCGTCTTTCCAAAACCAAACGGAAGAAAACAAACTTCAGCAACAACTTGAAAATGAGGCTCAGACAAGCCATAAATTATTATTTTTTTTTTCTTTTAAGGGAATTTCAGTGAATTGATGGACTTATTAGTGAATTGACTTACAAAATAGGGCTTGCCTTGAGGTGGGCAAGCCTCAAAAAAAAAAAAAAAAAAAAAGAAGCCATAAATTAGTTTTAAACTAAGGTAGAGAAGAAATTAGTGTTTTCACCGGATACCTTCTTTCTTCTCTCTGGTAACCTTCTTTCTTCTCTTTTCCGGTGTACTTCTGTGAATCACCGTAAAAAAATTGAATATGCTAGTCTCTCTGGTGTTCTTTCTTCTCTTTTTCGATGTACTTCTGTGCACCGTAAAAGAATTGAACATTGCTAGAAGTTGTTCAAATCTGAAAAAAAAAAAAAAAAAAAATTGTTTTTAATTTGGGTGGTAAATGTTGTAAACTTGATTTTTATAACATTTGTGATTGAACATTTGCCTTTAATTTTTCAAATTGTTTTTGGAAAAAAATTACTCTTATATTTTTGCTATAAAATTTTATTTCGTTTTATACTTAAAAGTATAATAGTCAGTTTTAATAAAATATCAGAGTTTTTTTTTTATTGTCATAACAACTAAGAAAAAGGTGAAAAAATAACTCTTATACTTTTGATATAAGATTTTATTTTATTTTATACGTAATGTATAAGAGACGAATAGTTTATTTAAAATATTGAAAATTCACTGGTTTTATATGAAATATTGATTTAGTTGTAGCTCCAAATGACATTCTACGGCACAACACTTTGAATAATTCTGTATTGTACCCAAATTTTATTTGAAGGGTATAAAGTGACTATTGAATTTTCTTGAAAACAATTAAGAACAAAGTATTTTATAAAAATGACATTTTCTTGGGGACATTTTTTTTTAACAAACATTTATAGGAACGAAGGGAGTATCATAATCTGGTAACTAATGATCTTACCTTATGGAATCATATACAGATTATTTTATCACTTCATCAACAACAAAAAAAAAAAAAAATGAAAATAAAAAGGGCATCAATAAGAGAGATATTGATAGAAAGAGTAATAGCCATTCATTTAGGTCAAATTTCAAGAGATAAGAAAACATACACTTGCATTGAGTAAATATAAGAATTCAGCAACAACAAACTTAATATCTTCCCGCACTCACTCAGATGCTACAAAAGCTTCCACTATATATAGGGTCCAGTAAAACCAGGCCTATGAGCCTACACAATCTCCCCTCACATTTAAATAAATGCAATACTAGTACGCTTCTGTGGCTCGAACATCTGAACTCCAAGTCACTTGACTTCAAAACTTTCTAGGTACCTATTGTTTTTTAAACAAAGCCAGGGATTTCCCCGGGCACAGGAGCCAACTCATTCATATTGAACCTCTCTTCCTCATAGAAACAAGCCCTAACCACCCGACCACCAAAAAATCTACCTTCAAGGTCAACATATGCTTTTGTTGCTTCTTCTGCTCTTTCAAACTGCACAAAGATTCTAACTGCTTCATCAACCGGGAAGTTTGGCTCTGTTATCTCGAATATCAGAACTCTTGTAACCGTCCCATACTTGGCACACTCTTCTGCTACTTCAGATTCTAGAGAATCATCCACCTCACCAGGACCCACCTAAACGGAAAAGAAGAAGAAGAAGATAATGTCAGTCCTCATTCTTTAAATAAATTCTTAATTCTTTAAATAAATTCTTAAATGACTGATCATCAACATCAGTGAAAGAAATACAGAGTATTACTATTAAGAAGGTTGACCCCATGAATTGAGGCTCCCTGAGATCAGGGAGAGTAGCAGATCTATCTAGTTGGTTTGAACCTACCACCAGGTCAGATACAACAAGCTTAACAGAAGGTAAAAGTCCATTTATATGACAAAGAATGTTTGGAGATAAAATAGTCCAACAATTAAGGTTCAAACTCATTAAAAAAGGATGACTATACAGTCATCTGTGATGATGTAGTACTTGCACAATCCGGGTATTGCTCCAACCAGCGGCGAAGCCAGAATTTCACTAGAAGAGGGTCAATATTATCTTTGAGATTAAAAATTATTTATTAATATAAAATTTATTCTAATGGGGGTCAAAATTATTATACAGTGACATTTTTTCAAAAACCAAAGGGGGTCCAAATTGACATAATTAGTGTTTTAAGTGATAAAAATGTAATTATTCTAAAGTTGATGGTGGTAAAATGACATAGCTTCAAAATCGAAGGCTTTCAAGTGTCAAATGACCCCCATTGGCACAATGTGGCTTTGCCACTGGCTCCAACAACAGAGCACAACCCGCTTACTAATGTATCCGATGATCATGCAAACAAAAGTGAAAGGGAAATGCTAAAGCCTCACACTAGTCGCTTTTGGATGACTAGAGCTGGCACTTAAAAATAAAGGATATACTAGAAATTGGGAGATCCACCATACAAAAATGTTCAAGAAATAAGATAAAATATTATAACCAAAGCTATAGACCAGAGTGAGGTAAAAAAAAGACTACATGACCCAATAGCAGATTATAGGCCAAGCCTTTCTGTCTACGACTCAAGGGTTCCTGAAAGTTCAGATACAAGCGAAGGACAGCAAAATAGCAGTTCCAGAGATATTTTCCCCTCCCTTTCCCAAAGCCATTCCATTTCTGAACAAAAAAGGGAGGATTGACCCAAGACTCATTGCACGCTGCAATGTGATGTTCAAGACCACTAAGGTGTATAACAGTTGAGAAAGATGTGGATATGCGTCTCAACGGACTACATGCATAGAAAAACTTACATGTGCACTTTACAATTTATAAGACATCTTTCTTTCCATGCAGTCATGAGTACTGAGCTTCAATGAATATGAGATCAAACAAAAGCTGTAATTTTCAAAAGGGAGATCCATTTTCTAGATGAACAAAGCAAAGGAAAACAATAGACCAACACATGAAATCATATTGCGTCTGACTACTAACAGACCAGAACGACTATCCATAGTCATGTCAATAAAATACCCACAGGAGGTATTCACCCATAAAAGGAAACTTTAAAGAGGAAATAGGATAGGACTTCATCCATCTCTGTCATTGGATCTTCAAAGAAACAGAAATCTCAAGTGAGATTGTCACCAGAAGTGAATAAAATAAAACTAACAATGTGTGCCTTGTGTTAACAACGATATGATAAAAATATATAGGTATAAATTCTTATCATAAAATATATAGGTATAAAGATAAATCTAGAAGAAGAATGCCTTCACCTAGCCAAGAATCTACCCAGAATTGAATGTGAACCATCACCCTCTCTGCGTGAGATATGAAGGAGAACCAATAAGAGAACGGAGGCCTTCCATTACATACCCATATCAGGCTAAGGCCTACACATAATTTATTTCTACATTGAGTGACATTGTAACCCCAAAAGGCTGCATGTTATGATTTTCCAGGAAATAGAAAGAATGTGGGTCTCAGCTCATGACATATAATTATCCCTCCCTTCCCTAAATCAACATCCAAACCATCATAATATAGAAAATCGCCTCCACTCACCACCTGAGTTTCCAATCTTAAAATGCTCCCAAATAAAACAACAAGAAACAACTCCGGCATCAAACACGTTTAAACCAAAAAAAAATGACTTCAATTACGCAGAAAGATGGTTGTCAAAGAGAAATGCGGGTTTGGTGTGTATGGGGTGTGATAAAGCCAAAGCTGTTGCAAAAGCATACTAAATCTTAGAGGAGACAATTCCACGCTTGTTTGTAAACCACATAAACCATTCGAATAATTTTGGCCTTCTGTTTATTTACGCTCAACTTTGCTAGTGCCTATAGTAAGTGCCAGAAAAGTATCCATGAATGTAAGGATTCGGACTCCTATTAGAAAAGGAAAAAAGAAGTCCAACAATTTCAATCTGCTCTGTTGGTGCAATTCGACAAACTATCAAGTCCTTTCGGGAGTCCACATTCAATATCACATGATAGATCCACTTGAAACATTTATGCAATTTGGAGCTCATCAAATGAGATTCTGAGAAGAAAGATTGTCCTGTAGGGAATCATTCCCCAAATCCAAAGTTTTGGCTTCCAAAGTTGGATTCAGTTTTATTTTCTAATCAAAAGTCTAGCACAATTCTTATCAAATGGCTTCATTCTTAGTTACTACTGTCATTGGCCATTTCTAAACCTCAATGTACTTTAGCTGTTACCTCTGTGTCACAGCAGTATCTTTCACTAATATTGCTTCAAGGAAAATTCAAAATCATATACTTTACTAAATTCAAACATGGATACATCTAAACACCAATTATTCATAAATGACAGAATTAAGTAATACAATGTAATAATTAATTCAGGAACCAAAACATAGCCGTTTGAAAGTGGGCATACCATGTTCCTGAGAAGCACAACACGAGTCGGCTGACCATTGAAGCTAACACCTTTGGCTTTCTTTTCAGGCTGTTTAGTCTCACTAGCATTCACAATAACCCCTGCTCGTCTATCTGTCTTCTTAGCCATCAATGGAGTCGTAATCCCCTGCTCCTGCTTACCAAGCCCCTGACCTTGCTTCCAACCCATCTTGGCCATCATCCTCTGGGCCGCAGTCATTTGCCCGCCAGCTCCAACCCCTAATCCACCAGTTTCCGATTTCCCAATACTAAATCCGTCCGCTGAGGAAGGTGGAGATGGCGATCTCGGTGGTGCTGCACCACTACCACCACCACCACCGCCACTCATAGCAGCCCGCCTTTTCCAAGCCTCCTCACCGGAAATATTCAATTCCCTCTCCCTCTCCTTCTCAGCATTCTCTCTCTCCCTCCTCTCCTTCTCTTCCTCCTCCTGTCTCCTCCTATCCAATTCCCTCTTCATCTCCGCCTCCGCCGCTTTCCTCTTCCTTTCCCTCCTATACTCCTCGTAATCATTTGGCCTAGCAGGATCGTACTCATCCATCACCGTCGACGTCACACCAACAAGTGCCGGTTGAAACGTGGGGCTTCTCCTTCCCTCATCTACGGCAGACGCCGTCACCACCACCGGAGTCATTATCTTCGATTGCGATGGTGAAATCCCTATTTTGGGCTTAATTTGGCTCTTCAGAACGGCGGTCGGTGGAGAGAAAACTGAAGATGGTTTGCGAAGAGCTGCAGGAGCCATCTTGACACTGCTGGACCAAACATTGGAAGATGGATTTGTGATTCTGTCTTCATCGGTGGAGGAAGGTGGAGGGAGGTCTCCGTATAATCCACCAAGCATTTTCCCCCTTTTTCGTTCACCGATTTCCGGTAAACTGAAGAACCCTAGAAATTATATTACCTCTATTTGAGATCCTGGCAAAGAATCGCTTGTAACAGGGACGACGGAGGGATTCTGATATGTTGAATGAAGTATAGATTGGATGTGAAAGTAGGGTTTTGATTAGGAGGATTAGACCGAAACGAAGCTAAGACTAGGTACATCAGCGAACGGGGGTTGGGTTGGGGGGGAAAAGGACAAAAAAAAAAGAAAAGAAGAAAATGAAAAAGAAAATGAAGGAACCGACCAGGCCAAATTGTGTTCGGGATACCAATTTGGGTCTTGAACACATTTTTTCAAAGTCTTTGCCAAGTGTTTTTTTTTAATTGGTTCTCTCAATTTTTAAATTATCTTTTTAAATATAATTCTAAAATGATTATAAATATATTTATATTTTATTAAAAAAAATAAAAATTTAACCTAAATTTTTGTTTTTTCATTCTCTATAAATAGAGACCAGTTTGGTATTTTTTGAGACACAACTCAAATACTCCCTTTCTCACTCTAAATTATCATCCTTTTCGCTTCAACCTTTTATCCTAAATTCCCAAAAAAAATCATTCTCTCATGGATCCAAATTTTCCTTTTTTGATAATTCGAGGAATTTGTCAATCCTCAAAATTATTCAAACTCTCAATTTTATTATAACTCGTGATTCTCGCGAACCCTCATAATATTTCAAATTTCGAAAATGATTCAAATTCTCAAATTTCTCCGAATCATAATTTCATTCCTACATCTGAAAATATCCAAAGCTCCCAGAATATTTCTCGAAATTTATTTCAAGATTTTGAACAAACACAAACAAATACTCAAAAAGAGCCTAAATGTGCGACTTGGCTTGTGAAAGAAGATGTAGCTCTAATGTCGAGTTATATTTTTGTAAGTGAAGATAGTGTACGTGGAAATAATCAGAAGGGTACTGTGGTATGGTCAAAAGTAGCGAAATTATTTGATCAAGCTCGCATGGAGAATCAGGAGGAAATACGCAAAAGAAATACACAATGTGTAGGAGCCGATACAAACGACTTAACGATAACGTGAACAAATGGATTGCTGCATATAGAGAAGCATATGGTCGGAGAAGAAGTGGAATGAGCAAGAAAGATATAGAGATAGAAGCTCACACAATTTATGAGGCCGGTGGTAGCAAGTTCACTAATTTGCATGTGTTTGAAGAAGAACATCCCAAGTGGGAGTTACATTTGAATCGCAATGCAACACGAGTCCGTTCTGAATATGAAGAGAGTACTGAAGAAAGTCGTGACAGCTCAAAAAGATCAAGGACTGATGAAGGTGTAGAGCATTCACTTTCAAACCCGTAAACTCCAATTGGTGAAAATTCATCAATTCTTCGTCCCGAAGGTAGAGATGCAGCTAAAAGGAAAGGAAAAGGTAAGATATCAGAATCATCTCATATCTCTGATGATTTTACTGCAGAAATTCATGCATTGAGGCTCACAAGAAACAATGAAGTTGAGTTGATGAACAAATTGGGAAATGAAAGGATTGAACTGGAACGTAAAAAGGAAGAAAATAAAATTGAAATGGAACGTCGAAAGGATGAAAGAAAAATTATGAAAATGAATGTTATTCTGTTGAATACCTTGTTGGCGAAAGACAACCTATCGCCACAAGATGAAGAAATGAAACGTCTTCTCGTGGAGAAAGTATTTGGGAAATGACTAGTTTATTTTTATGTAATTTAAGTTTATGTATTATAAGTTTGTGTTATTTTTTACTTCATGTAATATAAGTTTGTGTTATTTTTATCAATGTAATATAAGTTTGTGTTATTTTTATCAATGTAATATAAGTTTGTGTTATTTTTATCAATGTAATTTAAGTTTATGTTACTTTAAATTCCCATCCATGCTTTCAATTCACATGACTTATGGACTATTTTACACAGATAGATGTAAATGAATGGGAAGTTGTTTGGATTGTAGCTATAGAGTTGTCCCATCACTTACTGCATTATCAATTCTCATCCATGCTTTCAATTCACATGACTTATGGACTATTTTACACAGATAGATGTAAATGAATGGGAAGTTGTTTGGATTGTAGCTATAGAGTTGTCCCATCACTTACTGCATTATCAATTCTCATCCATGCTTTCAATTCACATGACTTATGGACTATTTTACACAGATAGATGTAAATGAATGGGAAGTTGTTTGGATTGTAGCTATAGAGTTGTCCCATCACCTACTGCATTATCAATTCTCATCCATGCTTTCAATTCACATGTTTGATGAACTATTTTACACAGATAGATGTAAATGACATAAAGTTGTTTGGATTGTAGCTATAGAATTGTCCCATCCATGCTTTAATAATTTTTATCCCCTACTGCATTATCAATTCCCATCCATGCTTTAAATACTCATTGGATTCGTCCATTGATGAACACAAGTTCAAAAATGTCTTCTAATGAAAGCTCATCCCAAAATTCAAGTTCTCATTCCGATTCTTCCAATTTCATAGAACTTGATGAATGGGAAACAAGAGTTGTTGAGCAAAATAAACAAATTGATCACATCATCGAAGATGTGATTATTAGTAATCATACTTTATTCTCACAATCTAGAAATTCCACTCATAAAGCTAGAAGACGAGTTATTGAAAGGCAACGGGAGGAAGGTGAACATCGTTTGTTCAACGACTATTTTTCCGACAGTCCAACGTACCCTCCAAATATATTTCGACGTAGATTTCGTATGCGCAAACATGTTTTTCTTCGTATAGTGAATGAAATCACTACTAATGATGAATATTTTCAACAAAGACGAAATGCTGCAGGTAGACAAAGTCTTTCATCGTTGCAGAAATGTACTGCAGCTATGAGAGTTTTGGCTTATGGGACATCAGCCGATGCGGTTGACGAGTACATGCGAATGAGTAAAACTGTGACAAGAGAGTCTCTTATGAGATTTGTAGAAGGTGTAATTTTAAATTTTGGTAATCAGTATCTTAGAAGTCCCAATGAAGAAGATTTAAGAAGACTACTTTATGTCGGGGAGCAACGTGGATTTCCGGGCATGATGGGCAGTATTGATTGCATGCACTGGGAATGGAAAAATTGTCCTAAAGCTTGGGCCGGACAATTTGCAGGACGAAGTGGAAACCAACTCTTGTTTTGAAAGCTGTTGCATCATATGACTTGTGGATATGGCATGCTTTCTTTGGAACACCAGGTTCTTGCAACGATATAAATGTACTTCACAGATCTCCTATTTTCAACGATATTTTGGAAGGTCGAGCACCGGAAGTTAGTTATGTTGTGAATGGGCGCGAATGTAATATGGGATATTATCTCACAGATGGCATCTACCCAAGTTGGGCTGCATTTGTGAAGTCAATTGCTTCTCCTACGATTCAAAAACACAAGACGTTTGCTCAACGTCAAGAGGCTGCTAGAAAAGATGTTGAGCGAGCCTTTGGGGTCCTTCAATCACGTTTTGCATTTATCAAACGTCCATGTCTTATCTGGGATCGCCATATTATTGGTAGAATTATGTTGGCTTGTATCATCATGCACAATATGATAGTAGAGGATGAACGGGACACATACCGACACTATTATGATCCAACAGAATTTCTAAATGATAAACCTACTAATCGTCGTAAGAAAAATAAAAGAAATAGATTGGTAAAAGAGGTGGAAGATGTGGAAGACGTGGAAGACGATAACAGCCAACATTTTCAATACTCTACTCAACGAGTTGCTAGCTTGGCCACATATATGACAAATAGGGAACAACTTCGTAATAGAGAAAATCATATTGCGCTTAGAGATGATTTGATTGAGCACATTTGGCAAAAATTCGGCGATGATAATTAAATATGTAATTTTCATGTCATTTTATTTCATTTCATGTATTGTAATTTTATTTTCGTCATGTATTATAGTATTATGTTTTAATTTTAAGTTTGTTTGATATTTTTATTAAGTTTATTTTTTGCAATTATTATAAATTTAGTAGTTAAATTTATTTTTAATTTATTATAAGATTAGAAAAATAATATACATTGAGTATTGATAATATGTAATAAATTAAATAAAAGATAATTTAAAGAGATAATGTTAGTTGGGTTGGATTGGGTTGGGTTGGGTTGGGTTGGATTGGGTTGCTGATGGATGATAAAAAAAAAAGAGGTTGGTTGTAGATATAAATTGAATAAATGAAAGAGAGAGAAATAATATTTAATTGTTGGGTTGGGTTGGATGGGTTGCTGATGAACTCAGTCTAAGTAGAAATTAGGGGTTCTGTGCGATTAATTTTCAGTTAGATGTATTTTTCAAGCTTTTATATTCTTGGGGTGCTTTTTTTTTTTTTTAGAAAAATAATTTAGAATTTTCTCAAAACTTGAATTCTCATTAATCACTTTGTGAATATATAGGTTACAATGAAATCTGGTCTAAAGAGTTCTATTCTGAAAAGGAATTGACAAAAGAAACCTAGATAACAAAGGAAACGGACAAGAAAAGGGAACAAAATCACGCCAAATCTGATCCTGGGTGATCGCCCACTGAGCCTGAGCGGTCGCTCACTTGTACAGAGGTTTCAGCATTGTTGAGTTTTGAAGCTGGGCGGTCGCCCACTCTGCCTGGGCGCTCGCCCACTTGTACTTGCGTTTTTGTGTTGCTGAGAAAAGGAGCTGAGCGGTCGCCCACTTCAACTGAGCGATCGCCCACTTGTACAGCGCCATCTTCACACCCTCCCTCAAGTTTAGCATAGGGATTAAGAATGCTCAACTTGCTAACTAGTAAATCAAACTGTTGTTTTCTAAGAGCTTTAGTAAAAATATCCGCCAGCTGCGTTTTAGTAGGAACATAGGAAGGAGAAATAAGACCATCTGAAATGGTGTCACGAACAAAGTGGCAATCTATCTCAATGTGCTTTGTTCGTTCATGAAATACGGGGTTCTTCGTGATATCTAGAGCCGACTGGCTATCGCAGAAGATATTGATTGCCTTCGGATGATGAACACCAAGGCTCAATAGTAATTCCTTCAACCATTTCAATTCGCAGGTAAGGGCCGCCATAGAACGATATTCGGCCTCGGCAGACGAACGAGACATAGTAGTTTGTTTCTTCGTCTTCCAAGATATAGGGGAATGACCAAGAAACACAAGTCATCCAGAAAAGAGAACGTCGAGTAATAGGGCAAGCGGCCCAATCCGAATAACACCATCCTTGTAGCGTGAGCTCACTATCAGCACGAAGAAGAATACCATGACCAGGTGTGCTTTTGAGATAACGAACAACTCGCAATGCCGCATCCCAATGATCCCTGCGAGGTTCCTTCATAAATTGCGACATAATATGAACCGAATATGCCAAATCTGGACGGGTGACTGCTAAGTAAATGAGACGACCAACAAATCGTCTATAGCGTTCTGGATCATCCAGAAGATCACCAGTGGCAAGGCCAATTTTATGATTCGGTTCAATAGGAAAGCCGGATGGTTTTCCTATTGAACCGGAGGAGCTACGAGCAACTTCAATGCCCAAAAAATACTTCAAGGAGCCAAGGTCCTTCATCTTGAAACATTCACTCAGATACTTTTTGAAAGACTGTAAGGCAGCGGAATCGTTCCCAGCCGTAATAAGATCGTCAACATACACAAGTATATTCATATGAATCGTACCTTTTGTGAACGTGAATAGGGAATAATCAGAATAAGACTGCAAGAATCCATAGTGCTTCAAGGAAGCCACTAGCTTAGCGAACCAACAACGCGGGGCCTGTTTCAGGCCATAAAGAGATTTTCGAAGGCGTCAAACCATATTGGGCTAATTGGAATGAAAACCCGGAGGAGGTTTCATGTAGAGCTCTTCCTGGAGATCACCATGCAGGAAAGCGTTATGCACATCCATTTGATGCAGTTCCCAATTCTTTGAGGCAGCAATGCCAAGAAAGGCTCGAACGGTGACCATTTTGGCCACAGGAGCAAAAGTTTCCGTGTAATCAATCCCTTCCTTCTGATGATTTCCAAGGACCACCAATCGAGATTTAAGCCGTTCAACAGTACCATCAGACTTATACTTAATCCGATAAATCCACTGGCTACCCAGAGCACGCTTACCATGCTGAAATTACCCGGATCCGAGAGGCAGCGCGATCGCGCCCCGGCATCTGGCATCTTTCGCGTTGGCAGCGGTTTGTCTCGCCGTTTTGTTTTCGCATTTGTAGAGTCGCCACGCCGTTTTTATTAAGCCCAAAACATTGAAAAAGGGCATCAGTTTAAAGATAATTTTAAACTGTTTTTGTGTGATGAGATTTTGAGTTCGGAGGTCAGATGACTCCTCGGGAAGAGAATATTAGAATATTAGAGCTCACCCGAGTTGCCTCGTAAAACGAGTCTTTCGGATACCCCTAATATCCTTTAAATGTTGTGTGTGTGTGTGTGTGCTTTTTAAAAATGCATGATGTATCGGATGTCTACATTGTATGCTATGTATTGAAATAGTAATGGAAGGAAGCCTTACCAATGTTGGTTCGTGTCTGTCTTCCGCTGAGGAATAGTGTTTGAGGTCGGAGTAGCATTCCGGTACGGATCGGGATTGCTTCGGGAGGGGCCGGTTGTCTGCGGACAGAGTTTCGGCGTGAGTTGAGGTTGCAGACTGCGTTCGGGCAGAGGTTCGGCGTGCGTGGGGATCGTCGGGATCACTCGGGCAGAGGTTCGGCGTGTGTTGAGATGGCAGGAGTCACTCGGGCAGAGTTTCGGCGTGGTTTGGGATCGTCGGTTTGACTCGGAAAGAGCCGGGACACCGTGGAAAGACCAGGCAAGGCCTCGGAGTACCACGAGGGGCCTCAGAGTACCTCGAGAGTGCCTCGGGGCAGCGCGAGAGCGCTCGGGGAGGCTTCGGAGCACCACGAGGGGGCTCGGAAGGCCTCGGAAGGATCCGAAAGGGGCCGGAAATGCCTCGGAAGGACTTAGAGGGGAAGCCAGAAGGCCTAGGGAGGAAGAGAGAAGTGGGAGGTGTGTGAAAATGAGGAGGGGGAGCCCTCTATTTATAGTGCCAGATTTGGGGCAAAGAGGTCCGTACGGACCTCCACAGTAATCCAGACTTTTGGTTTTCCTCGATTTGAGGGAATGCGTGATGATGGAGGAATATTTGCAATTATGATGTTCCCTGTGCAATAAGGTCAGTACGGACCAAGTTGACATGCAAAGAGGTCCGTGCGGACCAACTGCAGGGGGTAATCATTTCCCGGGATTTGAGGGAATTTTGTGGACTTTAAGAGGATTCAGTAATTATTAGAGCAAAGAGGTCCGTACGGACCATTATTGCTTTTCAATTTCCCGAAAATTCCCAAAAGGTCCTTTTGTCCCTTTTTATCCCGAAAAGGCTCCTCCACTTGGTTTGTTGGGGTTTGAGAGGGTTTTGAGAGGGTTTTGCCGGGGGTCGTCGAGGCTGCGTTGATGAGTACGCGGTGCTTCCGTGTGTTTGAAAGGGTGTGATCAGATTGGGGTACTTACGAAGCCCCTCGACGGCGTCACTTATGAAAGAAGTGGGGTCGCCGATAAGATAAGGGTCCTAACTGGATCGCGTCTTTGGGAGATAAAGTGGCCGGGAGGTCGGTGTGAGGACGTGGTGGTGTCTATTGTGTGGCCAGTTTAGGTTAGGTATCTGCAGACCATGTGATAGGATTCCCTACGTATCCACGGCGGGAATCGAAACACAGGTCGTAGTTCGGGTGTGGGGTGAGTGTTTTGTGAATGCGGGCGTGGTGGTGCCCCCGAAGTGTCGTGTGACCGCCGAGGTCGGTGGTAAGGACGTGGTGGTGTCTGGGTGACCGCGTGGGTCGATGTTTGGACCTGTGATAGGATTCCCTACGTATCCTGGCGGGGAATCAAGCACAGGTCGTAGTTCGGAGGTCGTGAAATTGTGAGTGCGGGCGTGGTGGTGCCACGAAGTGTTGTGTGACCGGAGGTCGTTGTGAGGACGTGGTGGTGTCCTAAGATGTGGTGACCGCCGAGGTCAATTGTGAGGACGTGGTGGTGTCTGGGATGGAAATTTTACGATTTTCCTAATCGGGTGGTTTAAGGCCCCTTCCGGGCCGAGATGGACTGAGGACTTGAATCGTCTCTCGCATTGCGGTCAGACCACTGGAGGACTTTGAACCGTCCTGGGCGGCGATTGTGCCACATTGGAGGACTTCAATCGCCATCTCGGGCGGCTAGCTGGGTGCCACGCCGGGAGGACTTTGAATCGCCTTCCTGGGCGGCGGTTGATGTTACGCGCGAGGACTTTGGAATCGTCTTCTAGCCGTAAATATGTAATGCACGAGGACTTTGAATCGTCTTCACGCCGCAGCTTTGATGTAATGTGCGCGAGGATTCAATCATCTTCTACCAAGCAGCTGGGATTTAATGCCATGAGACTTTGAATCGTCTTCTAGCCGCAGCTTGACGTAATGCGCGAGGACTTTGAATCGTCTTCTTAGCCGCTTGATGTAATGCGCGAGGACTTTGAATCGTCTTCTAGCCGTGTTAGGCTTGATGTAATGCGCGAGGACTTTGAATCGTCTTCTAGCCGCAGCTTTTGATGTAATGCGCGTAGACTTCGAATCGCCTTCTAGTCCGCAGTTGATGTAATGCGGCGAGGACTTTGAATCGTCTCTAGCTCGCATTTGTGGACAAGGCGTGGCCATTCAGGAGCTTCGAGAGGCGAGTGAGATGCCTTTGTGTTTTTGCATGTTGAGTAGAAGGTTGACTTGCCGATCAAGCGGTGTTTGCGCCTCGCGCTCGGCTGGGCAAGGATGACGGCTCTGCGTGACAGCTTCACCATTTGGCGTTGGGAGGCGCTTTCGTACTTGGGGGACTTGTACTCGGAGGTAAAGTTGGCTCCTTTCTTGTGCTTGTTTTGCCAGTTGAGGTGGGCAATAATACGGGCTGTACAAGGTCAGGAGAGGTAAGCAGTCTTGTATGACTTCCCTTTCGACTTGTCAGGGAGGAGCTTTCTGGCTTACCATTTCATGGCCGGTGCTGCGCCGCCGTTGAAGTTTTCGGGCTTACACCGACCGTCGGTGCTTGACGTTACCGGAGATGCATGACCTTGCAGGGCCCTTTCACAGAAGATGAATTTGACCTCTTTTTTTTTTTTTTTTTTTCGAGGGCCGTGGCCGAGTTGTCGTTGAGCGTAGGAGGCCCTTGTGCCTCGAGATTCGGTGGCCGAGGTGTCGGGCTCCTTCCTGAATTGCCCCGTTGAGCGGCCGCTGGTTGAGTTGTCGCTCGAGCGTTTGGAGGCGTCTCGTGCCTGGGATATTCGTGACGGGAGGTGTGTCAAGCTCCTTCTTGGAATTGCCGCTTCGAGCGGGCGGTGGTTGAATTACCGTTGAGCGTTTGGAGGCGCTCTCGTGCTCTGGGATATTCGGTGGCCGGGAGGTGTTGGCTTCTTGAGTTGCCGCTTAGCGCGAGACCGGCCTTACGCTGACGCCAAGGATTGAGTGGGCGTTGGGCGACCGGGCTTTACTGCCGATTGGCGCAGGTGGTTGAATTAAGCCAAGTAGCTGGGCGTAGGACCAGCCTACGTTGCCGACGGCTGTGCATTGTTGAATTGCCGCTTGAGTGGGCGAGACCGGGTCTTACATTGACGGCCTGGCTGAATTGCCACAAGTCAGGCGAGACTCTGGGCTCTTACACCGACTCGGCCTGGATTGAATCGCGCTTGGAAGCGGGCGAGGACCTGGCCTTACGCCGACGGCCTGGGAAGTGCTTCAAGTCGAGAACCTGGCTGGGGTTTCGACGAGGAAGAACAAGAGCGTCTTCCTTGGCCTTTTCCGAGTACCGCGGGATACCACCCACACCTTCCATCTCGGAGCCGGGGGAGAGGCTGACGGTGACGCCGACCGACTTTGCCGCGATCACCGGGCTTTCCTTCAAAGGAGGTGCTCGGTACGCAGCAGAGATATGCGATACCGATGACGTGTCAATCGAGCCGCTCGGGCTTCGAGCCCCGCCCTCGCAGGGGCTCCTGGCATGTCAGAGGCCGATGTGGAGCCGAGGGATCACTGCCCAAAGTATTGGGGCCTAATCCTGGCACTGGCCAGGTGACGCGTGAGCAAACTGGCGCGCTTCCTTGTGGTATGCACCGGCCCGAGACTTTGCTCTCGAACCACGCGCACCGCGGTTCCTCGTTTGCTCACTGGAGAGCTTTGATTGACCTGGATAGGGTCCGTGGGTGATATTGCTTGGGGCGAGGCAGTTTCGTCGAGCTCTACTTCTCCTTGGACCGGTATT
This sequence comes from Adenophora triphylla var. japonica, assembly GCA_022495995.1. Lineage (NCBI taxonomy): Eukaryota > Viridiplantae > Streptophyta > Magnoliopsida > Asterales > Campanulaceae > Adenophora > Adenophora triphylla. The sequence goes on along the minus strand of JAFEMH010006209.1, from coordinate 16,653 downwards.
ACCTGGGGTGTGGCGCCCGTTGGCCTGCTTTTTGACTTTGCTTTGAGGTACGAGTTTACCGTTGTCAGTTTTTGATTTTAGCAACTTGTCTTTTTCTCCGTCTTCTTTTGCACTGAGCCTTTCTCTCGCTTTTGTCACAGCGTGGTTCTTATGAGGTTTTTCAGCTGCTTCCCCATGGGATGTAGATCCCCGGGGCCGTTGCCGCGCAGTACTGCCATCGCTGCCGGGTTTCGCTCGCACGGGCAGGAAGAGGAGGACCAGCAGTGGGGAAGCTCACCATCGCCACGAATGCGGCAGAGCGTCTCGTGGAGAGGGGTAGCCCCTGTGAGGGGTCTGGGTTTTGTCTCTGTGGGCCTCGGTACGAGGGCGATGAGTTCCGAGGGGGTTCTGAGGTGACAGCCAAGCAGTCGAAGGGAAGATGCCGGCGGGGCTCGACTCGCGACGTCGCGTATCCCGGAGAGCGGGTCTTCTCGGGCGCATATGGCTCCCTATGGTAAGCTTCCCGCTGTGGCTCCGAGGGACCCTCCCTTTTCGGGGATGCTTCGACTCCCGGGACATGGACGTGTTTACTCTCGAGAGGTACCTTTGGCGGCTGCAAGGCACGAGGAGTTCATCTTGTATGGAGAGGAGTATCGGGGCCTTCGTGTGAGGAGTGAAGCCGAGGACGCCGGCAGTGCATCCGGCGCGGAGAGAGAGGCCGGGCTTGCCCGCGGCAGCTCCCTGCAGGTTCCGATGCTGGACCGGACTCGTGACAGCCGTCCTGGGACGGATCGAGGAGGAGTGGTGTCTCAGAGCATCTTTCTCAGCAAATTGCCCTCACGTGCATACCGAGCGGATCCCGATAGATCAGCAGTGTGTCAATTCTTTCCATCTTGGCATCTTTTCAGTATTTTTCTCTGTTTGTTGTTGAGTATAATTCGTACATTGATGAGCGCTTTCGCTCGGTCAGCTATTGCTGCAGTCCCGGAAGAGCCTATGATATGCTGACCACAAGTTACGTGGCGCATGAGGTCGCTTGGCGAAGAAGCATGGCGTCGAAGATATCTTGCCGGTCTCTCTACGGCCGTCCCGACGCGTGCGTCGGGCGCATTCTCGCCACCATGCCTTCGAGGCATTCTCAGGACGTTCCTCCACCTAGAGTAGCCGAGCCTGAGCCGCAGCCAGAGGACCTTTTCGAGTAGGCGGCATAAGATGGATGCCGACACGTCTTCGGGAGCCGCAGTGGCCTCCGGGCAGCAGCCCTTTTATCGCTCTTCCCTCCGCATGACGCACAGTGGCGAGGGATCCTCGTGAGCCTTCTTTCTTTGATCCTTTCGTCGGATTTGATCCTTCCGAGTACTTCAGTACCCGCCCTCCGGGAGGGGGCTCAGTATTCCGATGACGAGGACGTGACGGCGAGTTCACAGGGATGCCCGACTTCCTCCGGAGGACCTCGCGAGGATGATGATGCCGAGGAGTCCGATTAGTATTCATTTGCTTTCCCTCTTTCATATCCCTCTTTTTTGTTTAGCAAACAGACATTTGATGGGTACCCGTAATAAAACACTTCGTATTTGCACTATGGCAAACAAAGTATTTTTATTTTAAGATGTAATGTCATTTTCAGGAATTCCCGGGAATTGTCCTAGAAATTGTTGCTATTATTTTTCTTATTTTCAGTGGCAGTGCCAGCGTGAGCCGAGAGCGCGGCTGTGGGTAGCTTTTCGTATGTTTGCCGGGAATCGGCTTCGGGCCGTTGTTTGGGCAGCTTTGGAGCAAGGTCCTCGCCATTGAGGACAAATGTCGTGCTGTACCGTTTGTCCGGGGAAATGGGTTCTGTTTGCAAGGAGGTCCGTCCGATGACATTCACGTAGCATCAAGAAAGAGGTCCGTACGGAATTCAAGTCCTTTTGCTTTTGGGAAGGAGATAAATGCTTTCCAAGAGGTCACGGTTCTTCCCCATCTCCCCATTTATGTACTTAGCATTTTTCGAGCTTTTCTTTCCCCATTTTCTCTAGGAACCTCCATTATTGCCATGGATTTTTCGCACGTCCCTAGAATTTTGCCGAGGCTTTCTTGCAGAGAGGCAAGCACACTTCCTCGAGCAGCTGCCGAAACGTGGATGCGGCGCCGTATGAGGCATCGTAGACGGGCTTTCGAGGTAAGGTTTCGTCTTTGCTCGATTTGGTCTTTTAAGGAGTTGGTTCCCGATTGGGACTTGTTGCGGCCGCCGCGAAGTTCGGGATGTTAGGAGGCACGTGTACCGTTTCTCCTACAATGAAATGGTGCCCACTTTTGAGGATTTTCGGGCTTTGATGGGAGGACCGGAGGTGGAGGCCATCTCGCTTCCTTTGATTGGTGGTGTCGTCGTGAGCGTGAAGCTTGCGTGTGCTTTCTTCGTATTTCGTTGGGAGAAGTGTGGCATGATCCTTGATTCGGGTCATATCGACATTTTCCGAATGGCCGCCGGGCGGTTCATGGCTGATGATGAGAGTGACGTCTCTTGGGATGTATTTGCCTTGTGCGTGATGGCGACGCTTTTCCGGTCGCCTCCCTTGGCATTTGCGATGGCGCTTTCGCTAGATGTGGTAGGGCACCGCAGGCCGGAGAGGATATCGTCCCGTTGGTGCTGGGGGAGACTCTTCATGGTATCGACCGTCCCGGCGACTGGGGATCGTTTTATGAGAGGGGGAAGCCCCGTTTTGCTCACCTTGTGGCTGCGAGAGAGACTTCAGGCCATGCCCGAGGCTCCGACGTCGTTTAGTCCGTGATCATTTGCTCAGCGACCTCTTACGTTAGATATGGATCAGTCCGCCTGGGAGAGATGGATGGCACGTACTGGTACGCATCGATCCGCCGGTGGGTTCCGCACCGGAGGATTGAGACTAGGAGGATCTTGGCAGAAGGGTCCTACGTTGTCGAGTTCCAGGTTTGTCTTGGTCCTCCTTCTATATTCCGTCGCTTGTTTCCTGCTAGCTTAGGATGAAGCAGAACCTTTGTTGGCCGGGATGACCTTGCTACCGCGGAGGTAGTTCCTCTTTGTATGGCGGCCTTTCCAGTGTGCCTTCTTGTATTTTCGAGGGTATGGAAGTATTCCCGCTTCCCTCCCAGTGGTTCTCCTTAGACGTCTGGGGAGCGTTGTATTGACGACTCGCATCCGGCCCGGTATGAGCAAAGCGTGTCGAGGCAGTCCCAAGTGGCCTTGGAGAGCAAGCGTGTAGCGATTCCCGGGACCCGCTGCCGTAGCGTGCTATTGCCTTAGAGTGCCGAAGCCTGGTCTCGACCCTGGATGTGACGGGAGACACTTTATTCGACTACGAGACTAGAGTCGACCGACCGACGGGAGAGGTCTCTTGCTGCACTCGCAGGGAGGAGATCCGAGCCGAAGCACGGCGAATGAATCCTCGAGAGCTACCGGATTGTTTGACTCTACGGGAGGACCCCGATCTCGACCGAGAGACGCAGTAGTTGGTTCACGTGAGCGAAAGAAGACTCGCCGGACGAGGGAAGAAAGGAAAGAATGGCGAGGGGACAAGCGCAGATGGCGCGGAATGACCTCCTAGGTATCCATTCATTGCATTTGCAAACACATTATTTGTTAAATGTATTAAGTCAGTCTTTTAGCATGTTGTGAACTTGAGAGTAGACCGTGCTTGAACTCATCAAGAAATGTTGTAACCGTTAGTGATTTGTGATTTACTTTTAAAGCTTTGTTGAGACGCAAAATCTCTTGTTTGCCTTTCGCTTCTTTGTGCACCTTGTCGGCGCTCCGTCTGAACTTTTCTCGTTGCATCCGCGGACCGAAGCAGGCCTCCGGGCCATGACGGCAATCCCTTTTGCTTAGGCTTTCAGGCTTGGCCGAGAGGTTGAATGATCCCGACAAGTCGTTTTGACGGTCTTTTTCGTAGCTTCCTTGCCTCTTGTTGGCGTCGGGCTCTTGACCTCTTTTTTGCAGCTTTCGCTTGAGCTTCTTTTATTTTTTGTTTTTTTTTTGTGAGCCCTTGCTCGATCTCTTTTTTTTTTTTTTTTTATTTTTTGTGAGCCCTTGCTCGAGCTCTTTTTTTTTTTTTGAAGCGCGTGAGGGCGAAGACAAGCCCCGGCAGAGCTGCATACGAGTCACGGCCGTTTGATGCCGAGTGACCCTCGGATGTCCTTTGATGTTGCCGCTCGTCGTTTGACTTGGTCAAGGTGATCATCTGGGGCGTGTTCTTGAAAAGTGCGTAGCTTGATGGAGGTCTTGATTGACATTCAAACTTTTGACTTTTTGTGTATTTTTAGACGGACCAATTAAGGTTGCCTACGTTCCTCCTGACTAGAGGGCTCAGTTTGCGTAGTTCGACACTACATGGAGTGCCAAGAGATGCACAAGCTTGTTCTTCTTCAGGCGAAGTATCTGCGAAGTTTGCTTCCGTTGACCGGATTCATGAAGGGATTGCCGTCTAGGTCCTGTCGCTTCATGGCGCCTCCGAGAAGATCTTTTGAACCACGAAAGGGCCGATCCATGTGGGTTCCCATTTTCCCAAATGGGTTGGTTCGAGTGGGAGGCTTTTCTTTGAGTACAAGGTCACCTTCCCACGATGTCTCGGGATTTGACTTTCTTGTCGAAAGCTCTAGCCATCCCCGCTTTGATAGGCTCGGACGTGTTCCACGGCCTTTAGTCGGTCGCTCGTCTAGCAAGAGCCAATTCGTCATGTCGGCGAGCCATCTCGACTTCGTTGATGTCATTTTCCAGCGAAAGACTCTGAGTGAGGGAATTTCTAGCTCGACGGGAAGGACTGCTTCCATCCCGTATGTCGTGGCAAATGGGGTTTCTCCCGTGGTCGTTTCGGCGTGTGCGGTAGCCCCAAAGTGCAAGGTGCAGCTTCTCGGGCCAATCTCGTCCTCGGGTGGTCATTTTCGGATGATCCGTTCGAGGGTTTTGTTTGCCGCTTCCACGGCGCCGTTTGTTTGTGGCCGGGGTAGGGAGAAGATTTGTGACGTGTGATCTTGAATTCAGCCAGCAGCCTGTCGAATTCCCCTTCGAAGTGTGAACCATCTGTCTCTGATATGACCTCATTTGGGATGCCGTATCGGCAGATGATGTTTTCCTTGAGGAAATGCGCGACCTTCTTGGAGGTGAGTACCTTGTAGGACTTGGCTTCGACTCCATTTGGGTGAAGTAGTCGATGGCTACTAAGATGAACTCGCGACCGTTGTCGCTCGGGCGGAGCGATTTTCCCGATGACGTCAATTCCCAAGTGGCAAAGGGCCAAGGTGTAGTCATGCAAGAGAGATCGTGGGGCGGCAGATGATTGAGGTTGGAGAACCGCTGGCACTTGTCGCAGCCTTTTCCTGACAAAGTGGATGCAATCCGCCTACGGAGATCCAAGAGTAGCCCATCCCGAGAATGATTTCGCATCGTGGCTCGGGCGTTCATGTGGGGACCGCAAGCCCCATTGTGGACTTCGCTCATGAACTTGTTTGCTTCTTCTTGGCCGATGCGGCGTAGGAGTGGCCCATGGTAGCGTTTCTTGTATAGCATGTCCCCGAGGATGACGAAGTGAGAGGCGAGGCGTTTAGTGGCCATGATGCTTCTTGGTTTTGACCCCTTCGTGTGCGGGTCTTCCTTGTTCATGAAGGTGGTTTCCGCTTCTTGAGGTATTGAAAAATCTGGTTGTAGGCCGGAAATGGCGTCGGACTTGCGTCTCTTTGGCTCTTCAAATAATCTTGCAAATCGTTGTGATTAAAAACCTTCTCAGCTACGGGGCCCGGTTTTTCTCTCGTTTGACAACATGCTTAAATGTTTGCTTGATGCATTTATTTAATTAATGTGTTTGCCTTTTGTATAGATGAATTGTTATTAACTCGTTTTGATTAGTTAATATCATCATTTGTTAAAGATGCAATGAAATGATTTTTTAGGAAGGTCGGACCTTTTATTGAAAGCGTGAAGACCGTACATTGTTGATCAAAGATTCACAATCGTCGGGCGTAAAGTCGTCAAAAGACTCAAAAGATGTGAATACAGACAACAAGACTCAAGCTAGACTATAGGCGACGAGGGATTGGACCAGGCTTCATTACTCTCGGATGGCTGTAGCCTCTAGAGGGAGTGGTGCCAGGTTCAGTGGCCAATCTTCCTCGTACGAGTCCCGGAAAGTAGCTTGTACATGCGGTTCGATTTCAAAACCGCATCGCGGAGGTTTTTGGCTGCTCCCCCGATGATGTCCCTCCATTAGTGTTGCCACCAAGTCCCTCGGGGTTTTTGATGATAGAAGTCGCCGAGGGCTACTTCTAGGAGGGCGAAGCATTCGCCGATTCGGAGTTGATTCTTGCCGATGTTGATCACTTTCATAGAATCCGCCTCTTTATCCGGGATCTTTGCTTGAACGACTTTTACAACGTCCGATTCGAGCGGGCATGCTATATCTCCTTCCCGATTAAGCCTTGGAGGAGGTTGCGCCACCGTTTCATCCGTGCTCTGACACCGGAATGTCAATTGAACTAAGCCGTGATGGCCGTCCCCGTAAGATCCGAGAGTGTCTGGCTAGAGGGTTGTCTTGTACCGGGGATCGGTGATGAGCCGCTTGCAAGAGGGTTTTCGGCGAAGTAAGGGTCTACTCCTCGATCCAATCTCCATTAGGGCATCCATCTCTTGATCCTCTCTCAAGCATTCTTCACAAGTCGCATATATCGTAGTTGTCATCCCGACCTATGAAGTTCTTCAATTTCCAGCTCGTCGCGCTTAGAGCGTGGATGTAAGGATCCACTTCGTAGCGGACAGTGGTAGGAGAATCATCTCGGAGAAGAGTATTCGGTCATGTCGGGACCTTCTTAAGGTCATAGCTTGCCGGCCAAGCACTTGCCATCGCACCGCTTCCGCGGATCACTTCGATCGCTCCATTGGCATTGATGAATTTCACGCATTGGTGAAGAGTAGATGATACCGCTTTCATCCGATGTATCCAAGGCCGTCCCAACAAAGCAGAGAAGGTTGGTTTGATTTCCACGACTTGGAATTCTACCGACTCCAGCTTGTACGTCGAATTGGATCCTCAAATTGATGACTCCTACGATTGGGTCGTGTAGTGGAATCGTAGGCTCGGATTACCCGAGGTGAAGGCCTTATCGTAGAACGGTCGATGCGGAGTCATTTCAATGTGCTTAAAGCGATGATGTTGATCGCGGAGCCGTTATCAATCAAGACGTTCGGGAGGAAGAACATCTCTATTTTTATGAGGATGAGGAGGGCTTCGTTGTGCCGATTCTCACATATTGGCAAGTCATCGTCTCGTGAAGGCTAAACCGCTTCCCGTGCTACCGCTGACTCGCCTCTTCTGGGAACGTTCGATCCATCCATTTGTATGCCTCTGGCCGGGGCAAAGATCGTAGGGAGACAGGGCCCTTGGGCGTTCTTGTCGAATTCCCTGGTCACGAGATCTCGACTCCGGTTTCACGCTCCTGGGCCGTAGCGGACAAAGATGCCGACGGTCTGAAATTGCAGGGGTCCGCTCTCGCTTGGAGTTTCGTCAAAGGCTACTGAGTTTACCCCGTCGTTCGGGGAATGGATTTCCGATGGTATTGGGACCACGAGGGCGTTCCAATTTTCCCTCCTCAATAAGCCCTGGACCACCCGCTGAGTACGAAGCAATTGTCGGTGGTGTGGCCGGGTAGTTGTGGAAGGCGCAAAGGTTTGCTCATATCCATGTTGGCCTGAGAGTCTTCGGTTGGAAATTCTCGAGTGGTTTGAGAAGATTTCGCTTTCACCAAAGCTTCAAATACTTGACCCAAGGGCATTTCCTGTGTTATCTAAATGCCGGAACCGTGGGAAGCGAGGGGGTTGTTATTCTTTGGGGTCGCTTGATCGCGGTTTACTTGAGCTCCGTTCCGAATGTAGTGCACTGCTCGATGCTTCCTTTCCTTTGGTCGGGTAGGAGTTGAAGCTGCCGTGTTTGTTCGATAGCGGTAAGACGAGGCAGGGTTGCCGTTGCCTTTTCAAGACCTCGTAGTCTTTTCAAACTTTGTCCGGCGTTGACCATGGCACGGAGATCCGGATAGAAATGGTGGCCGATCAAGGTCCTCAAAGATGGCTTGAGGCAGGAATGGAAGATGTCCATCTCGCTTCTTCTTTGGAAAGTGGATCCATTATCTCGCTTAGCTTCCAGCCCATCTTTTGTAGAACTTCCGCCCACTGGTTCGTCATCCTTTTGTTCTAAGGTGGCTTGCGGTGTCATGGCGGTTTGTTTCCCATTCAAGATTGGCGCGGTACTTCTCCAGGGAAAGATTTCACCGATCCGATCCCACGTGGAGCGGTTTTCTTCGCCTTCACATTGAGGAACCACCTTAGTGCTCGTGGATTTGAGGGAATGCTGAAAGTGATCTCGGCCATCCGTCGAGGGGTTGCCCCTTTGGCTCTCATACCCTGTGGACGTAGGTGTCGATGTGGGTTTGGGCATTCTGTCTCGTCAAACTTTTCCATTTCCGGCATCCCGAACTTTGGAGGGAGAGGGACCACTTTGTTCGGATCAAGAGGCGGAGGGAGTCCTTCCGAGAACTAGCTAGCTTGCCTTCGCATGTCTTTCTATTTGTTCGATCACCCAAGCCATGCGAGGATCACCGGTTCTGAGGTGGGTTACCGTGCTTTCTGTGACGGAAACCGAAGATGGGGGTGGATCGTCACGGGATCGCCATTCGGGAGTCTTGGGGAGGTAGTTTGAGTGTATACCAACCCATACCCCTGTGGGAAGCTGGAAGTTGAGGGCGTGATTGCCGTGTCCGCTAAGGGTCGTGTTTGGGAACCTGGGGAAATGATTCGTTAGCCCCAATTGCGAGACTAACAGGTGGCAAACTTGAGATGCCTGGATATCCGCTCGGGATGCCCGTCCCCGGTAAGAATGGGGACTTTTGATTGTGATTGCGAGGCTCGTATAGAGGCAAAGGATTGAATCCCGGGGATACCGAGATGCATTGGTATCTCAAGTGAGGTGCACGTATGTGTGCCGTTGGTACCGAGCTTGATGTGCAGAGCCGGAAACCGACCGTGCCGAGGCCCGGGCATGCCTGAGCCGCTTGACCGACGCCCGAGGGGAGCTTTGAGCGAGAGCCGCGTTGCCGGGATCTCGTAGCTTGGCGGAGGCGGAACCCGCCGATAGCTTTGAGAAACCTGGGAGCCGGTATGTCTTCGTCCTCTATGAGAACAAAGGTTCCATCAGCCGGGGAACCGCAACTGTTCTCGAAGACGCAAGGTGTCTACGATCCGGAGCTTGCTGTTCCTCTTGGCGCTTCTTGATGGTTTCGAAGGCTCGCAGCACCTCCTCCATTGTCCTGGAGGTTCCTTAGTGGCGGGGTTCCGTTTCCCTCACCGTTATCCGTTGATCCCGTCATGGGGAGTATCTGACGGTGCGGACCGCTGAACTGGAAGTGGCTATCGGACCTTGTGACCTCGGGATACCGAAAAGGCGGCTTCCGTGCATTCTCAACCACTCTCGGTTCGCCGGAGGGTGATGGGCAAGGTTTAGACACGGGAATGGCCTAACGGGATAAAAGGGGAAAGCTCACGTGGCATGCGGTTCCCGTTTCTTTTTATTTTTGATTTTTTTGTTGTTTTAATTTACTTAAAACATGTTTTCTCGTAATCCTAGGTAGGTTGGAAAAGATTGCTCTTCTTTTCGCAACTATGCTAGATCCCGGGCCGATGGAGACCATCCGTGCGGCTATAAGCCCCTTGTTAGTGTAATCGTCAGTGTGATATCGTAGATGATTTCCCAAGTGATATCGCAGTATGATATCCTCGGACTCGAAAATTATATAGTTGTATATTTCTTGTTTGTTATTTAATGGACTAACGTGCTAATATGGTCTCGTATAGTCTATGGTTTATGGTTGTATTTCAGGGTGCAATAGCATCAAAGAAGGAGCTAGACACGTGTGGAAATTGGAAGAAAAGAATTAATACATTTTATGTATTAATTGTAACTTTGGCAAACAACAACAACACGTATGTGGACTTTGTCAAAGGTTGTTGCCGAGTTATAGAAGAAGTACAAGGATGATAAAGCAAAGGAGTACAAGGCATGGAAGCATGGCTTGAGGATTAAACAACTCGGTTGTTGCTACAAAATAGGAAGTGGGAGCTAGAATTGTGGAAACAAATTAACCCACTCTCCCTACACTTCCTCCACGTGCAAGACCAGCCCCAAGGCTGGGCTATGTTATTGAAGTAGCCTTCAAGTAATTTGAAGACTATAAATAAGCTTGGAAGGTTTATTTGAAGATATGCCAATTATTTCATCACATTCACACCTTCGAAAAGCTTAGAGATAGAGTTCTTTGTTTGGTTCTTTTAAATCCTTTCTCCCTTGTAATTTCGCACTTGGATTACTTTGGTATCAAGGTGTGTGAAGGCTAGGATAGGATTCCGTTTCTTTATCTCTTGTTCCATAGAGCTCAAAATAGATATAGCTATAGTGGAACTTTCGGCTTTGTAAATTCATTCATAGTGATTATAAAGTCTTGCCTAAGAGGCACTCTCAAGTTATATTTATATAACTTGAGAAAAACAATTTTGGTGTTTTATTCCGCACGCAAACTCTTTTACAAAATTGTTTTATTTTTCGAAGCGTGTGTGTGTGCCATCCCAAGTGCTATCGTTGGTGCCGTTATCACCTTGGATATCACTTGTGATTCAAGCCGTGACAATTTCAATTGGTATCGAGCCTCTCACTGACGATACTAAGTGTTTGGTCCTCTTTATCATGGCTTTTGATCCCGCAAATCCAAACCAAAAACGTCTTCCCGTTTTAGATGGTTCGAATTATGCATATTGGAAAATTCGCCTTCGCTCGCATATCAAATCAATTGATCTTCGAGCATGGCGATCTATAGTTCATGGGTACTCTCTTCCACTCTTACCTCCCTGATGAGGATGGTGATGTTCGGAGTTAAAACCCGAAGCGTGAGTGGATCTAATGAAGAGATCACTCTAGCTAACTATAATGAGAAAGCTCTTAATGCTATCTTTGAGTGGGTTGACATGCATATTTTTAAACTTATTCAAATAGTTCCACATCTCAAGAAGCTTGGGATATTTTACAAAGGTTTTGTGAAGGTGATTCTAGTGTGCGTGAAAACAAACTTAGAGGTCTTATCGGCAAATTTGAAAGGTTGAGAATGGGTGAAAGTGATACCATTTCCTCTTATTTTGAAAAATTGTTTGACATTGCTAATGAGTGTCAACTTTTAGGTGAACCTTTACAAACAAACAATTGGTTTCAAAGGCTATTAGAACTCTCCCCGAGCGTTTTAATATTAAGGTTTCATCTATAGAAGAGGCTCACAATCTTTCTACTATGAACATCAATTCCTTAATGAGCATTTTAAAAATTTTGAGTCAAACCTTGGCCGAGCAAAGTGAAGCTTCTAAGGGCAAGAGTGTTGCTTTAAAAGTTCAATCCTCTAGTGGTTCAACTAACGAGGATGACGAAATTTTTGAGGAATTAGGTGAAGATGCCAAAGGTTGCCTTACTTACCAGAAATATAACTCAATGGTGAGAAAATTTAACAAAGAAAATGTGCGGTAAAGGCTAAAGAGCAACAAGCCAAGGTGTACAATTCAATGCCCAAGAGGACATTTCCATCTACTCGTAAAGGTGGTCCCATAAGGAGAGCATCATCAGTATCAATCCAGATCTGATCCAAAAATACCTTGAATCAATCCAATGTCATGCTTGCTCTGGATGGGGTCATTACTCAAATGAGTGTGCTAACACTCTAAGGAAGATGGGAAAGAACCTATGGGTTTCTCTCAAGGACAATGAGGATGAGGAGACCAATCAATCAAGATCTCGATCAAACAAGAATGGTGGTCACAACCGTGACTCGGATTCTCCGTTGATACCCCAGTGTGATATCCAAATGGGATAGCACCCGAGATATCATCCAATGTATACTGCATTTAAATTTGATAAATGCCGTTTGTTTTGTGGGTTCCGTTAACATGGATGCAGTGTTGTTCACAAGATGAGAAGGAGTTCAAGCAAGGATGAACTCATTTGTGGTCTTAAGAACCTTTGCAAAGAATTGGTGGATGAATGGAAGAAAGAGAACAAGAAGGTGATCTCTCTGTCCAAAGAGGTTCAAGACCTAACTGATGGCTTGACTAGATTGGAAGTTCAACTCACAAAGAAGGATGTGGAGCCGGACAAAGTCAAGAGCAAACTTACTCTTGCCGAGACAACATTCAAGAAACTCAATACGAAGTTCTACCAAGTTAGATGCAATTCTTGGGTTGTCCAAACCACTCAAGGCAGTATGGGTTTTCAAGAGTCTTTAAATGCTATTACATCTACTTTGTCTAATACGTAAGATAAGTTAATTTTTGTTAAAGAAAGAGATCATGTTGAACCAATATCTTCCGATAAGTCTTCCGACAAGGTAAAAATATGTAACTATCAAGTTACTCACTGACATTTGAAAATGATTGCAAAACTCTTCTTAAAGAAACAAATTCAGCTTCGTGTGATACCCGAAGTGCTACCTAGCATGTCGATATCACCGTCGCCGTAAGAAAAATTATCAAAGTAGGAAAGTGTGGAAACCTAAGTCTAACTGATATGTGATGTTGTATGCACCGCCTTAAAAACTAATGTCAAGGTTCATGGTATTTTGATAGTGGTTGTTCTCACATATGACTGGAACAAAAATATTTTTAAAGGAATATGAACCTATTCAAGGTGGTAGTGTAACATATGGTGGTGGTGGCAAGAGTAATATAGTAGGAAAAGGCGATTAAATGTACCCGGATTTCCCGCTTTGAAAAATGTTTTGCATGTTGATGGACTCGGTAACTAATTTAATTAGTATTAGCCAACTTTGTGATGACAACCTTGAAGTAAAATTCAATAAAAACACTTGTGAAGTTTTTGATTGTACCAATAACTGTGTTATGACCGGTACTAGGTCAAGTAATAACCGTTATCTTGTTGAGGATAAACAAGTGTGTCATTCTCATGAGGGTTGATGATGCTACCTTATGGCATCAAAAGTTGGGTCATGTCCATTTTCGTAACATTGTGAAACTCATTAATGCCGAAGCTATAAGAGGTATACCTAGTCTGGACATTAGTACAAAAATCATATGTGAAGATTGTTTAAAAGGTAAACAAACACGTGCTACCCATAGTGCTACCCAACATAATGAGGAGTATTCGGGACAACGCACCGTTTTCAATTAATGCATATGGATTTAATGGGTCCAGCTTGAGGTAGACAGCTTAGGAGGTAAGAAATATACTTTTGTAATAGTTGATGATTTTTCTAGATTTACTTGGGTATATTTTTTAAAAGAAAAATCGAAACTTTTGAAAAGTTTAAAGTCTTACATGCTAAAATCAAAAACATGTTTTCTCGCTTCTTATCATGCGAATAAGGTCCGATCATGGAACGGAGTTTGATAATTCATTGTTCTTTACTTTTGTGAATTAAAAGGAATTAAACATGAGTTTTCTGCTCCTAAAACACCTCAACAAAATGGGGTGGCCGAAAGGAAAAATAGGACCTTACTTGAGATGGCACGTGTGATGTTGTTTTCAAAAAGAATTTCAAAAGATTTTGGGCCGAGGCCATAAAACACAGCCTTTTGTCACACGGCCAATAGGGTTTTTCTAAGACCTGGTACTAGAATGACACCTTATGAAATTTTGAATGGTAGGATACCAAAGGTTCATTATTTTCATACATTTGGGGTGTGTGTGTTATGTTCTAAATGATCGGGATTACTTAGCTAAATTTGACTCTAAAAGTGATAAGGCTATATTTCTTGGGTATGCTCAGGACAATGAGCATATAGTGGTTTATAACCTTAGGTTAAAAACCATTCAGAATCAATTAACGCTTGTTTTTGATGATTTAGCAAGTGTTACATGTGATGGAGTACAGAATCTCCATTAATATTGGCCGGAAGAACTCGGAGAATCAAAATCAAGTAAGTGATACCCTGTGTGCCGGCCAAAGTGTTGCCACCGATGGGATAGCATCTCCGGTATCACCCAAGACCAATCCAAGAACCGAAAAGGATGAACAATGATGATGATCATGTGCATGAAGACTTGAGAAGCGGATCCACCTGCCCAGATCGAAGAGACCATCCTTCCTCTCAAATTATTGGAGAAGCTAGTGAAGGGGTACAAACAAGGAACAAAGGACATTTTAGTGACCGTGGAAATGGCAAGGTATGTGTGTATGTCCACCACATACCACAAGGTAAAATATTCCTGTTTTGTCTCTTCTTTAGAACCCAAAAATATTGAAGCTTTAAAAGATAATTTTTGGATACAAGCCATGCAAGAGGAACTTGACCAATTTGCTCGTAATGAAGTTTGGTGTTTAGTACCACGTCCTAGTAATACAAAATGTTATTGGTACTAAATGGATTTTCAAAAACAAATCGATGAGCAAGGAAATATTGTTAGGAACAAAGCTCGTCTCGTAGCACAAGGTTACACCCAAATTGAAGGTGTTGACTTTGATGAGACCTTTGCTCCCGTTGCTAGAATAGAATCCATAAGACTCCTCTTGGCTATAGCTTGTTTTCTAAAAATTACTTTGTTTCAAATGGATGTTAAAGCCGCCTTTTTAAATGGTTATTTAAAAGAAGAAGTTTTTGTTGAACAACCAAAAGGATTTGAAGATCCTAATCTACCAAACCATGTATATAGACTTGATAAAGCTTTATATGGCTTGAAACAAGCTCCACGTGCATGGTATGGTCGCTTAACCTCTTTCTTACTTGAATATGGATTCACAAGAGGTGAAGCGTATAGGACCTTATTTATCCTAAGGCATGGCAAAGAAATAGTCATTGTTCAAATCTATGTTGATGACATAGTATATGGCTCTACTTCTCAAACGTGTTTAAAAGATTTTGTAGAGGCTATGACATCAACATTTGAAATGAGCATGATTGGAGAGTTAACATTCTTTCTAGGCTTGCAGGTGAAACAATCAAATGAAGGAATATTCATTTCACAAAGCAAGTATGCAAAGAGCCTAGTAAAAAGGTTTGGGTTGGAAGGAGCAAAAAGTTCAAAATCCCCATGTGTTCTTCTCTCAAACTTGGTAGAGATCAAGTAGGTGAGGATGTTGATCCTACTCTTTATCGTTCAATGATAGGTAGCCTTCTCTATCTCACTTCTAGTCGTCCCGATATCATGTTCGCCGTGTGTGTGTTTCAGGCACGTTATCAAGCCAATCCTAAAGTCTCTCACCTTAATTCTGTCAAAAGATAATTAAATATGTTTCAGAACAAGTGAATTAGGGATTTGGTTTAGTAAGGATACTAATACCAATTTGGTTGGCTTTAGTGACTCGGATTGGGCAGGGATATGGATGATAGGAAGAGTACTAGTGGGGGTGTTTTTACTGGGCAACAATTTAGTTTCATGGTATAGTCGTAAACAAAATTGTGTTTCTCTCTCCACACCGAGTCCGAGTATGTGGTACCGGTAGTTGTTGTTCACAACTTATTTGGCTAAAACATATGTTAGATGACTATGGCCTAGAGAGTAATTCTTTGACTATGTACCGTGATAACTCGAGTGCTATCAACATTTCAAAAACCCAGCTTCAACATTCCCGTACCAAACACATTGACATACGTCATCATTTTCTTAGAGATATGGTAGATAAAGGCCTAATTAATATTGATCATATTGATACTAAGTATCAACTGGCTGACATCTTTACCAAGGCCTTAGACCACGAGAGATTTTCTAGTTTGAAAAGATCTCTTGGTCTTTGTAATCTCTCGAAGTCTCTGCCTCTCGTGCTACCCTGTGATGTTATCACTTAGGGTAACACTGGTATATGAGTGTATTTTGTTTGCTTTGGTTATTTATTTAAAAAAAATACTTTAGTATTTGTTTATTCGAGCTAGCTTAGTTCTAACTATGGCACATGCTGACCTTTTTGTTATGGTAGGTTATTATTTAGGTTAGCACGTCCGATATCATTCCCCTTCATATGCTTAAAGTGACAAAGTCACTAATATTTTCTTTTGATAAATAAAAGACAAAGGCATTTATCCATACTATTCTCTCGAGCCTCGGGGCACGGTGTTCGCCGCAACGATGTACTCTTGCCAATGAGAATGTAATGAGGTGATTTATGCCGAGTATTAGGGACATGGAGTTCGCTACTACAAAGGTACCCTACTTGAAAGGCATAGATCACTTGGTCTCTACACTTGAAATATAACTTGAAGCACGGAGCTCGTTACTACGTTGCTTTCTTGTTTAAAGAAGTGTATTGAGACGTGTTTAACAAGCAATGTACTTAAAAATTATATATAGGCATATAATGCCTAAAGTGCATGAAAAATGCTCACTTGTTATGCCCGAAGTGTCTAAAAATGGCTAAGCTTATTATGCCTCGAAGTGTTTGGAAAAAAAATATTTATCAAGGGGTTTTATATCATGTATGTGTTTATCCTACGTGTTACCATCATTGCCTTAACACATTAGTGTGTGCTATATTAGTTTTATATTTTATTTTCGAAATATTGTTGATTAATTTCTCAAAAATGCGAGAAAGTCTTTTTAATTAAAGAGTTTACGATTTTGAAAACGTCTTCAACAAGTTTTAACTTTATTTTTGGTAAACTTAATTAAGTAACTAACCCTTATTTATTTTTTTCTTATA